>WEIT01016528.1:150734-187989 GCA_013389985.1 Dryoscopus gambensis
CGGCGGCAGCCGGAGCGGCTCTGCCCCGGAATGGTCGGTCTCAGCCCCTCCGGGTCGTCCCTGCCGAGCCTCCGGTACCGGCGGAGGTTCGGGGCTGCGGGCGGTGCGCGGTACCGGCAGGGGGAAAGTTTAGGGGCTGCAGCGGGGAACGGCCCGGCTTTGGGGGGTCGTTTAACCGTGCGTGGTCCGGCCTGAGCTCTGCAACGATTTTTTGTGTAAATACGGTTAAGGGAGGAGGAGAGAAACGTTACCGGATTGTGAGCAAGGGCGAAAGGCGTGTTGGACTGCAAAGGGTCTGTCGGCAGAGCGGGGGCTGGGGCCATGGCAGCTCCTGCACCAACAGCGGGCAGGTGACTGCTGCTGAGCCTGTAACGATACAACTTTACTCCTGCTACTTGCGCTCAAGTCTCGTGTTAAGCTTTGTCTATGCTTTGAGGCAAAACCTGTTGCAGGGTGGGATTTGTAAATTCACAGAATTCACGGAATGTCTGGGTTGGAAGAGACCTTCAAGATCATCGAGTCCAACCTATGCCCTAACACCTCAATTAGACCATGGCACCGAGTGCCATATCCAGTCTTTTTTTAAACACATCCAGGGATGGTGACTCCAGTACCTCCCCGGGCAGTCCATTCCAGTACTTTATCACCCTTTCTGTAAAAAACTTTTTCCTAATATCCAACCTATATTTCCCTTGATGCAGCTTGAGACTGTGTCCTCTTGTTCTGTCTGTTGCTGCCTGAAGAAAGAGACCGACCCCCACCTGACTGCAGCCACCTTTCAGGGAGTTGTAGAGAGATGGATCAGGTCAAGGATTTAGTCAGCTGTGTTAGACTTTCTCATATTCTACTCCTATTCTGTGATTTCCTGTAAATATTGATGTAGATTTTCAGATCTCCCCTGGACCTGCCCTGAGGGTGTCAGGTTCTTTGCCTTGACTTAATATTTCTCCTTGAATATTTGTCGTGGTATTTTTTGGTGCCTGGGAATGACTTTCCTCTGTGTGTTTTTCCCCAGAAAACATGAAGGAGGTGAAGGAGCCGAGGCATCGCAAAGACAACAGGCGCCCAGACCAGGAGATTTACAAGCCTGGCCTCTCCAGGCTGAGGAGCAAACTTGTGCCACCGAAGCAGGAGGCCTCGGAGAAGCAAAGGAGCGGAGCTGAGGAGGACAAGGAGGAGAGTGCTGTGGACAAGGACTCTGTGGGAGTGGGAGCTCCAGCTGTGGAGGACTGCAACAAAAGCGATGGCCCCAAGCAGAACGGTCCCTCGCAGGATAAGGAAGAAACAGAGACCAAAGGCGGCCTGCAAAGCCAGGAAAACTTATCCAAGCAGCCCGTTGTGGATGACTGGTGTGCAAAGACCCCCAGGAGAACCAAGAAACCAGACCAGCAGATCTACCAGCCTGGGAAGCGCCTGCACTCCGCTGCTAAAGAACCCTCCCTGCGGTCGGCGAGCGAGGAAATCACCGGGAGGATGGAGCAGCTGAAAGTCGAGGGAGACGAAGAGACTGAGAAAGGCGCTGGAAAAGACAACAACAGGAGAGTTAAATCGAGCAGGGAGGATAGAGAGGGGAGCCAGGCTGGGGAAGCAGCGAAAGCCTCCAGGGGAGATAAAGGGAGACGAGCAGAGCGAAGCGACAGGGTGAGGAGGACGGGGGATGAGGTGCTGCCGGGGAAGCTGGGCTCTACCAAGCGCTATTCCCGCACAGACAAGCGGCGGAGCCGGTACCGCACCTGCAGCACGAGCTCAGCCGGAAGCAACAACAGCACGGACGGAGCCCTGCTCGTGGATGGGGTGGAGAGGCGGCAGGAGCGTGCCAGGGAAAGGATACGTCCTAGGAAGCAGCTCTCCGTGTCCTCCACCGACTCCTTGGACGACGACAGGATTGATGAGGCAGAAGCGTACGTCTCCAGCAGGAATTCGGACAGGAGAAGGCATTCGGAGCAGAGCCGAGCTTCCAGGAGCGAGAGCGAATGGAGCAGCAATGGCAGGGAAGTCAAGGGACCCTTTCGAGTCACATTTGACAGCAGGACCATGAACAGGGACGTCAGCCTGGCAGATACAGACAAAAAAAAGTCCGTGAAGGCCTTAGAGCTTTCAGAGGCGAGGAGCCAGAGCAGGGAGCCCCAAGGGAGGGGCCGTGGGATTCTGTTCCTGCCTGCCAACACGGACCTCTCTGCCAGCTCAGTGGGTGTCCCTGAAGCCACGCACCCCGGGCCCAGGCTCCTGCTGGGCGGGGCTGGCAGCAAAGGCCCCCGGAGCCGGGGCCGAGGTGGCACTGCCCGCCGCCTGTGGGACCCAAACAACCCGGACCAAAAACCTGCCCTGAAGAGCCAGACGGCTCAGCTTCACTTCCTAGACACGGATGATGAAGTGAGCCCCACCTCCTGGGGGGAAGCCCGCCAGGCCCAGCCCTCCTACTACAAATTCCAAAACTCTGACAACCCCTATTATTACCCTCGTGCCTCCGGGCAAGGCCCCCAGTATCCGTACGGTGGATATTCCCTGCAGTATCCTATGGGTCCAACCAACGGGGTGTACCCAGGAGCCTATTACCCCGGCTACCCTGGCCAGGCAGGGCAGTACCTGTGTGGCCCACTCCCCCCAACTCCTCTGAGCCCCGAGGTGGAGCAGCAGATGAGGAACATGCAGCAGCAGGAGCTCAGCAAACTCCTGCGCGAGGCTGGGAACCAGGAGCAGCAGCTCAGCAACCTCCTGTCCAGAGACCGCATCAGCCCCGAGGGGCTGGAGAAGATGGCCCAGCTGAGGTTCGTGGGTGGGCTGTAGAGGGGGGAGTGAGTCATTTCCGGGGTGAAATTCAGGAGAATGGTGTCTCCTTGGGGATCTCTGTGTCTCAGAGGCTGGGAGATGGGGCACGGGGTTGCCGGTTTTTGGTGTGCTGGGTCTGTTTGTTGTGTGCCAGTGGTGTGTGTGTGGGTGGTGGGAGGAAGCTGTGGGTGAGGATGGATGTCATTTCCCTCAGCTGAGAGCTAAGCCGTGGCTTCTTGTGCTTGGTGAATGCCTTGCAGGGACACAGAGGAGCAGGAAAAGCACCTGCTGCAGCTTTTTGGTTCTTCTGGCTCTTGCTGGAGCTGGTGTTTCTCAGTTCCAGTGCTCTCAGTGTTTGTTGTCAGACTTCTGCTTTCTTACCTGACCTCAGCGTGTGCTCAGGAAGCATTTGGTGTGTTCCTGGTGCCGTGTGACAGTGCCAGTGCCTTTCCAGTGCTGTGTGGTTTTGCTCTTGATGCCACTCAACTTGGTGACGCTTTTTTGACCTGGTGGTGCCAGGCTGGCGAGAGGGAGGTAACACTGTTGCTCTGGTGGGTGGTTAACATGGCTGTAACAAGTTTCTACTTGGCATCTTTCACGTTTGTATGTGACCTCTGTGGCTGCAGGGCTTCTCTGGAGGCTGACTTTCAGAGCTGACTGGCAGTAAATCTAGCAAGTGAGCTCATTTCAGGGCTTGTGCTGTGTTTTGGGCACTCGCTCTGTAGACCACGGGGTGGGATGTGTCTGTGACTGAAGCAGTACCAGAGGTTTCAGGTCTCCCTCAAGGTGCTGAGGTCACCCAGAGCTGTAGAGTAGAGGGGGAGGAAACACTGTGGAGTGCTGCTGTGGCCTGAGGAAGCCCACCCTGCCCTGGGAACATGGGCACAGCTGACCCTGTCCCTGCTGGCAGTGTCCCTGGTGTCCTGCCTGTGTCCGAGTGCCTGCTGCCAGCTGTCTGGGGACTCTTATCCGACATCCATCTGCAGAAACATCCAGTTCCCTTGGTGTTTGTGCTCTCCAGGTGTGTGTGCAGGGTTTGGGGACTGTGTGGGGTCAGGCAGCCCATCGTGGCTCTGTGCTTTGTGCAGAAACCCACCAGCACCCTTCTCTTACCCTGCCAGGCTCTTCCAGGCGTTGCCGTCTGGCTTCACTCCAGGCTGTGCTATCCACGCTCTCCTATTGTTTCTGTAGGGCTTGAAAGATTATAAGGAATAAGGCTGCCAAGGCAGGAACAGCTGAGGATCCCCTGTACCATAAACATGCCCCACATGTTTCAGAGCTGTTCCTAGCCTGCAGCTGTTTTATTAAATTTGGGGGAGGAATTCTGCTTCAGCATCCAGGCAGGGCTGTAGGCAGCTGACGAGGGGAACGTGGTTTCTGGGACTCCGAGGCTTTATTTCCATTGGCTGTGATGTTCCAAACTCGTTCATTTTTGAGGAAGCAGGGTCTGTGCTCTGCTGTGTATTTTGGTTGGATGGAAGGTGGGGTGGGGATCATTTTAATGGCAAGGCCTCTGTTGCCCCGTGGTTCTTCGTGGGTTTGTTCCTGGCCCAGACCTTGTGCTCAGGAGGAGCTGTTGCACTGACCGCTCCCTGACTGTGTTTTGCTGTAGGGTGGAGATGCTGCAGCTCTATGAACGGTGCATCCTCATGGATATCGAGTTCTCTGACACCCAGAACGTGGACCAGTTGCTGTGGAAGAATGCTTTTTACCAGGTGATTGAGAAATTCCGGCAGCTCCTCAAGGACCCTCAGGGAGAAAATGCCCAGGAAATTCGGAACAAGCTGCTCTTGCTTCTAGATGAGGTAAGAAGAGAGAAACGTCCCCAAATTTCACAAAACCTTTGGGTGGGATTGACTGGTTTTTAGAAAGGGATGGTGTAATGGGGCAAGTGGTTGCCTTGATCCTGAGCATGCCTTCAGATTCCTTAGGTCATCCTTATGCAAAGAGGGTGCTCAGACACATTATGGTTTAGTGTGGCAGCTGTAGGCCCTGGTAGAGATCTGTTACAATTTAAACCAGGTTTGTTTTGGTGCGTTTGTGTTAATTAGAAATTGATTTAAGCTAAAGTGAAGTGAATTCCCTGAAGTGGAGCTAAACAGGCATTCCTGGAGGTGTTAGTGCCAACTTTGCCAAATTTGCTTGGAAGTCATTTTGTAAAACCACAGCTCAGTTTAGTCTTTGTACCAGGGAGGCTGACAGACCCGAGAGGATGTGTTTTACAGAATTAGGGTGGGAAGGGAACTGCTGGAGGCCTTTAGTCCAACCGCCTGCTCACAGCAGGACTCGTTAAACACTAAATCAAGTCAGTCCTGATTTTGTGTAGCTCAGTCTTAAAAACCTCTGAGGCTGGAGATCCCCCCACCTGCTTGCTGTGCTCTGAAGAGAAACAGCCCAGACCTCAGGGAGAGGGCCCTCCTTTCTTGCGTGAGGCAGGGATGGGGTGGTGATTTTGTGCTTGTCATCAAAAAGATCATGACATCCAAGTGTGTGTGTGTGTGTTTTGCAGGGCTCTTCTTTTTTTGACGGCCTCCTCCAGAAGCTGCAGGTGTCCTACCAGTTCAAGCTCGAGGACTACATGGATGGGATGGCCATCCGTAGTAAACCTCTCAGGAAAATGGTAGGTTGGCTTCCTCCTGGAGGCTCCTCGTCCTGCTAATCCTGTGCAAGGTGCTGAACTCGTTGTGCTGCCCTGGCCAAGGGGCAGGCAGCTGTACTCCAAGCAGAGCCAGTTTGTTTGCAGGGATTCTTTCTCAGCTGCTGGAGAACTCTGCGCTCTGGTGCAGTAACATTTCTTAGCTTCCTTTGCAAAGAACTTGTTTTGTACCAGCTCTGTGACCAGAGCAGGAAAGGAGTGTCCACAGGCACCCTGACCTTTCCTTAGATATTGAACATCTCTTTTTTCTGCCTGTGGAATCCAGAATAACGAGGGAAAGCTGGCAGTTGTGCTGCCTCCCTGACGTGTAGCCCTGAGCTACGAGTGCAGGTGCAAGGGACAGCTGGGAAAGGATATTTTAGTCCAGCTCCATTCCCAGAGAGATGTGTTTATCTAACAGCTGTCCTCAAATTGGTCATGGACTGAACAACTGCCTTCTGGAGAGAGGTGGGATATTGTGTCAGAGAGGAGGTGTTTAGGGGGCTGGCTTGGCCCTACAAATGCTGAACCAGTGCCATGGAGCCTTGTCATTTCATTCTGCTGCCCTTTTTGTGAGACCTTGACCATGTCACTGACCTCCTCTTGGTTGTGTAAGACCCCTGCGGGCTCACTGGGTCTGCAGGTGAGTCAGGGCTGCGTCCCAGGTGCTCCATGGCTGCTCCTTTGCAGGTGAAGTACGCTCTGATCAGTGCCCAGAGGTGCATGATCTGCCAGGGGGACATTTGCCGGTACAGGGAGCAGGCAAACGACACGGCGAACTACGGCAAGGCCCGCAGGTAGGCACTCAGCTGCTGTGTCCTTCCAGCACAGCTCTGCCTCTGGATACCAGGGATGGATCTCGTTTCATCCCTGAACGTGCCTCTAGCTAAAGAAGTCTTTCTCCTTCTTTTTAAAGTCTTTCCACTCCTCTGTCGTATCGCAGTTCTGTTAAGTTGTAGCTGATTTTTGCTGTTCCAGAGAGCAAGCTGCCAGATCCAGTCATCCTGCATCTAGAAGTGGAGGTTGTGGGAGTTGTCCTGTGCTGATCCTGCAGCAGGGAGGGTTTAGACCACTGAGCCTGGCAGAATTGCTCTTGTATTTTCTGATGGCTTTCGCATCCATATGTTCTCACTCCATCAGAACTTACTAGCACTTGTTGCTTCCTGCTCATCTGTGGGGTGAGCCAGGGGTATTTCCCTTCTGCAGCTGGCTCTGCCCTCTCTTGTCCAGTGCCCCATCCCTCCCCAGGATGGGCACAGCTTGCTGTCCGTGCACACCCCTGCAGGCAGAGGGCACTTGTGGGAAGGGCCCGCTCCCTGCAGAAATGCCAGTTCCACGGGGAGTTCTGCACCCTTGAGGACGAGGAAGGCAGCCTGATGTCCTTTCAGTAACCCTTTCTCTCTGTTTTTTCCCTTCCCCAGCTGGTACCTGAAGGCTCAGCAAATTGCTCCCAAAAACGGCCGCCCGTACAACCAGCTGGCGCTTCTGGCCATCTACACGGTAGGATGCTCCTCCTGCAAGGATGTGCAGGCACAGGGACAGCTTCTGGGATGGCTGTGAGATTCCATCTGGTGCAGACAGGCATTGTTTAGGGCAGTGCTCAGATGGTTTGGGTTTTTTCTTAAAGGAAAGCTGATGGCAGGATGTGCTGTGTGGATTCCAGCTGCTGCGGCTTGAGGCAGCTTTGTCGGATACACGCTACTCCCTCAGGGATTTTGGGGACTGTTCTGTGGGCTGTTGAGAGTGTAATTGTTTAAAGTTGAGAACACAGCCCACTTTTTGCATGGGATTTTTGTGCTCAGAGCCATCTGTTTGCTATCTTATCACTGAACCTGTGGGCATTGGCCTGAGCAACATCCACACGTGACTTCCTCGGGTTTCAGTTGTGCTGGTTACTCCAGCCATGCAGGAAAACTGAGCTCAGGGAAGGTGTGGCAGCAGGTAATGGAAGCATCATGCTGGGGCACAGAGGCTGGTGGGGATCTGCCAGTTCACAACACTGGAAGATGCTGGTTTAAGGTAGAGCAGTTCAGAACGGCAGTGTTCAGAAGCACCTTCCCTTCACGGCTGGGAAGGACCTTTCTGACTGTGTCTGTCTGTCCCAGGCAGTACTGAGGGAGAGGGAGGGGGAAGCACATGGGAGCCTGGCTCTGGATGCCCCAGAAGGAGTGGCAGCTCTGAGCCTGGTTGTGTTTCTTGCAGAGGAGGAAGCTGGATGCTGTGTACTACTACATGCGCAGCCTGGCTGCCAGCAACCCCATCCTCACTGCCAAGGAGAGCCTCATGAGTCTGTTTGAGGAGACAAAACGCAAGGTGAGTCTTGGAGCTGGGCTGTGGGATGCTGCACCTGCCTGTGCTACCCACCCTGTGCTGGGGAGCGTGGAGAGGGTGGTGGGTTTTGGGCTTGGAGGCACTCCTTACCTACTTGTAAGAAATTTCGTGAGAGAGGCAGCCTTCAAAATGATGGTTTTGGGGTAGTTTGGGTAGCTGAATCTCTTGTTTCTGGGTCGCAAACTGATTTAGCTGAGCTCAGCAAGGGCTGTAGGTTGCTGTGGTTTGCAGTGTGGCCTTGGCATGTAGCACGGTCATTGCTTTATTCCATAGGTGCCCCACATCTGTAGGGATGGGTAAGGGAGGCTGCAGTGCCTTTGTGCCCCGGGGAGTCACCGCAAATACAGCTCATGGGCTGCCACACAGTCCTGGGGCTGGACACAGCCTGGGATAGTTGGGAGTTGAAAACTGCTCACTTGCACTGTCCTGTAGAGTCAGAACCAAATTCTGGACCTGTCTCCTGGTTGTGAAGCAGGGGAAAGGGCTAATTTTTCCATGTTAATGAAATGATACACTTCCCCTGACCCTTGATCCCTGGGTGATCTGAATGTGTCCTGTGTGCCCAGTCCGAGCAGATGGAGCACAGGAAACATCGGGCGCTGGACGTGAGCCCCAACCGCCGGGGCAAGGGCAAGAAATCCACGCTGCGACAAGTGGGAGACGATGCCACCAGGCTGGAGATCTGGATCCATCCCTCCCACCCCCGCTCCTCCCAGGGCCACGAGTCCGGCCGGGATTCCGAGCAGGACAATGGGCTTGGGAACCTCAGCCCCAGCGACGTGAGTACTGCAGGAGGCAGCGGTTGGCTTTGGGGTCATGTGTTTGGAATGCAGCGGAATGACACTGGATCTGTTTTGCTTTCCTGTTGCTAGATTTTCCAGTGTTTTGGCTTTCCCTTTGGGAGCTGTGCCTGGGTTAGGCTGAGGAGCTGGTGACCTCGTGCCTCTTGTGTTTTAGGCATGTCGTTACCATCCCTTTCTTGGCAGCGCGCGCTGGCGTGGCTGATGTGGAATGGGAGAGAGGCACAGACAGAAGATGCTGTAAAATGCTTCTGCTCTGAGGGCTCTAACTTGGGTGAGGTTCCCGGTGGGAAATGAGGTCAGGTGCTGGAGACCAGGGTTAACAGCGACCCTGGAAGTTCTGAGGCTTGTTCTGGAACTGTGTCACTTGTCCCATTGCCAGATGATTGGAGGTTTGCACTGGGAGTGTGCCTTCAATTTCCAGTGTAGGTGTTATATTTGCATAACTTTCTCTGCTGAGAGGCCAGACCAGCACCTTTCTTTTGCAAGAATTAAAACTAAAATTAACTGGTGGTGTCTCCTGTGAGCCTGTCCAGCTGTACCTTGCAGGAGTAGCCTGGGTGAGCTCTGTTTGTCAGGCCCAGGAATGTGGGCGAAGGCAGTGGTGGTTGGGAGCTCATCCTCCAGGAGTCTTTGCACTGCTCTGGCACAGTTTACTTGCAAGAGAACTTGCCAGGGAGCTCTGGGCTGTCTGTCCTAAAATGGCTGTTAAGGATGGGAGTTTAGGAGAACTGGGAAGGCCTTCCCTGCACATTGTGGGGCCCAAAGCTTCTCAGATTTGTGCTTTTGTAATGAATTTGTGACTTCAGCTGGGTGGAACTGGGGCGAAGTCTTGGAGCTTTGAAAGATAAGCTCTGGCACGTTGCTGCAGCATTTTTCAGATGTTCCTGCCCTTGGTTGCTTTCCCTCTCCTCAACTTTTCTTCTGGGGACTTTTGCTTCCTCAGCATCATTGAAAGGAACATGCCAAGCTTTACCTTCTCCATCAATCATTGATAAGGATGCTTGGCATAAGATGCCGTCAGTGTTTCTGGGGCACTGGGGGTTTCTCTTTTGCTGTGCTGTCACATGAGGCAGTGCAGCAGCTGGCAAAGTGGGAGGCAGTGATGTGTTTGTAGTGCAGCACTTTGTGCTGGAGCTTTCCCTCGGTCTGTTCAGTGGGGTCTGTGCTCTCTGAGGTGCAGCTTGCTGGCACTGTCTGTACGCATTTCTCTGATATTTAGCATTAGTCTTGATTTCCTTCTGTTTGAAACATTGGCTCCTGAAAAGTGCGAGCTTTCTGACCATGGGGAAGCCACACCATCAGAAATAGAGTGGCAAAAGGGCGGGGGGAGCTGAGGGCCTGGGTTTGGGCACTGTTGGTTTTGGCAGCCGAGATATTTATTCTCAGGCCGTGGGGCAGCACTGGAGTTGGCACAACTGCTTATGGGGCCACGTCACCCAAAATAACCACGTGGCAAGGAAACCTTAAATCTGTGTGGCTGCCAAAGCTCCCGAGCTGTGAAGCCGTGGGCTGGATAAGGACAGCAGCTCTTCGGGAAGGTCTGGGCTCCTTTTTCCTTGAAGCTGTAGCCTCTTAGCCTGCTCAGTGCAGCATCCCCGGGTGTTTCGGAGCTGCTTGGCTGGAGAGGAGCCGAGCAGCGCTGAGTTGCCACTGTGTGGCACTGTTTGGCCTCGGAATGGCCCTGCTTGGCCGGGACAGGAGCAGGAGCAGCCCCGGTCCTGGCAGCACCTCTGCCCCACATCCCCGGCCGGCCGGAAGGGAACAGCTCTGCTCCCAGGGGACGTGTGCCAGCGTTTGTGTGTCATTTTGGGGAAATGAGGCTGAACGTGTCATTGCCTCCCCGCTCCCTTCCTTGCCAGCTTCAGCCCTTGAAAAGGCAGAGAGAGGCAGGCTGTGTTCTGTGCTGGCCCTGACAGCTGTGCTCTGCAGGTAGCAGAGGCGTCAGCCTTATGGCAGCTGTTTCTGGGCCAGAGAAGGGAATTTTACCGGGTGAAATGGGTAAGTTCAGATGTCAGCAGCGGATACAACACACATAGAACAGCTCTGGATGCATTCTGGGCACAGGGTGTGGGAGAGAGGCTGCTTGCACCCTTCAGACAGAGGCTGTTGCTTCAAACCCAGCCACAGGTGGTTTGACGGTGAGGATGCTGTTCTACAGGTGGCAAGAAATCGATTGGGGATGTTTTCTGTCCTCAGTAGTTGCTCTCTTCACTGTGCAGGTGGTGAGGTGCCAGTCCTGTGACGTGACACACTTGGCAGGGAGGTGCTGCACGACTGCTCTCCCAGGACCTGCTGGTGTGTGTGCTGTCCCTGTCAGCACAGGCTTAGACATCTCTGCTCAGCACTGACTTCATTTTCCCTTATGCAGCTCTATAAAAAGACCCCAAAATTGCTTTATTTCAGGGTCAGGAGCCCACAGCCTGGAGTTAGTAATGTGGGTTGGCAAGAATGAAAAGGTCAGCTCAAACTGCAGCCACTTCTGGGATGAGGGAAGCGTGTGGGGCTGGCAGTTTGCCTTGCACTGTGTTTTTAGGTGGAGGCTTGGCAGAGCTGCCTATTTCAGTTTGCTCCATCACCTTTTCTAGGAAGATGCAGAACTGTAGGAACACACCACCTGTGCACACCAAGGGGCCTAAATCTGTGTTTGGCCCCTTCCCCTGTCACCAGATTGGGCACTGCTGGCACACAGGGCATGGGGCAGCTTCAAGGTGAGCTGAGGAGGTGTTTGAGTTGCAGCCTGGCTGTTTTGTGCTCAGGGTTTTGGCCACAGCCTTTTGGGGTTTCGTTCTGTGAACGGCCGTTCTCTGTGGTCTCTTGTACGTTGCACCTTTCTGGGTGTGCAGGGGCAGGAGGGCCCAGGCCGACCCTTTACCTGGCAATATCTGGTCACTTGGTGTGCAATTCCAATAAGAAATGCTAAAAAAGGAGGCTGAGCAAGTGAGCAGTTGTGTTGGTGAGCCGAAGAGCTGAGCCTCTGCCATTTCTTCTCTGCCCCTGGTTTCATTTGCCATGGGTCTGAATTCATCTTAAATCTGATAGTACCGTAAGCAGTTTGCTCTGCAGGCTGCGCACTGGTAAAGTAAACAGGGCAAACGGGCTGTCAGTCTCTTGAGAAAGTGCTAATATTATACTGAATTTGAGATTTTAATCACTCCTGTCAGGAAATGCTGAGTTAAGGTTCTCACAATTGCTGCTGCCTGCTGCCTGTGCTCTGCAGTAGACACTTCCTTGTGCTACCACGCAGCATGCAGGCACTAATAAAGATTGCTGCAGCTAACATTAGGGAAGAGAGGTTTTCCCTTGGCAGGCCAGTTAATTGAATAATACTTCTCTCCAGATGTCTGAGTCCTTCATCATCATTAAAGAATTAAGTCTCTTAGCCTCTTCGTGAGAGGTCAGTTTTGTAGAACCATCAAAAGTTTGGTAGGGCCACCCGAAAAGCTCTTGGGAAAGCAAAGGCCAGAGTCAAGATCTGCTGTCAGAGCCCTGTGCATCAGCTGCAGGAACATTCCCATTTTCCTCCAGCCTGCTGGTCAGGGGTAGAGATTTTAAATATGCCTGGTGCTGGGTGCCCATGGAGCAACAGCCCTTTTGCAGTGGCAGAGAAATTAGAGTGGAATCATTAGCTCTGGAATTCAGAGGAGATTTTAACTGCCATTTCTTTACTCAGACTGTCTTCTCAGCAGCAGGGAGTGTGGACACTGCACCATGAGTGAGCAGTAAATACCACCATGAGGCGATTTTGGGAATGCCTGTGCATCCAGGAGCGTTGGCAAGACCTTGGGGCTGCCCAAGCTGCTTCCTCAACAGAAGCCATGTGTCCTTAGTGAAAAGGATCCCTGTCCCAGTCAGCTCCTTCACGTTTCACATCCGTTTTTCCTTGGTGGTATTTGTTGTTCCTGCTCTGTGCACTTGTTCCTCTTGGGCAGCAGCCACTCGGGTGACTGGGCTGGCTCCTTCTCCTTCTTGATTTCAGTCCATGCAGTTTTTCATCTCGTGGAGCTTGAGCTTTGCACTGAAGGGATAAGGCCTCATTTTACTCTGGGAGCGGTTGTGGTGGGGGTTTCTTGGCCATTCTGCTCCTTTAGCCCGTCCTTGGCTCGGTCCAGCCGCACACGGGAGCAGCAGTGACCCGTGTCAGAGTCAGGGTTGCCTGGATGTCCCTGCCTCTGCTCCCTGGGAGTGTCTGGTTTGTTCAAAGGCTGTTGTGGTGTGAGCTGGGTGTCTCTGAGCATGGCCAAACTCTGCTCATGCAAATATACCCCAGGGACACCCCTGTTTGCGAGCGCTGCTCCCTCCGCTCTCAGCTCTTCCCCTCACCTTGTAACTCCGGTCCATTACACATGACTGGAGGTAAGTGACAGGCAGAAGTGGAAATGATGTATTGCTGTAATGATGGTTGTTCTTCCGTACAGATGCACGGAGAGGAGGCTGCTTGGGGAACTCATTATTTTTGGTGCATCCCTGCCAGGCTGGTGGGAGCATTTCTCCTCGCTGCCAGCATGGTTGGGTGGTTTCTCTCAGGACGGTGAAAGATTGATCTTTTCTTTGCAGGCTCTTAGGAATGATCTTTGCTGGATGAAGTACAGGGCTCCTACAGGGCTCTCTGATTTGCTACCTCCGTTGTGTCAGGTGGGCAAAGCCCTCGGAATGGTCCATTTTAGGAGCCTCTGATCTGGAAAATGAGCCCAGGCAGCTGGGGCTGTGCCTGTGGTTTAGATGGGCAGGGTGAAAAGCAGAGACTTGCTGCCTTCCGCCCCTGCTGGGGTGTGGATCCCCAAAAAGGTAACCCTGCTGCTGCACGTGATGTCCTGTGCTGACTCTTGCACGTTTTTAGGGCTTTTTTAACCCAAAACTGTGCAGAGGGTGGAGGGAATGGGACCCACCAGCCCAGCAGTGCCTGGACATGCCCTGCGTGCTGCTGCTGAAGCTGTTCCTGCGCCAGTTAAACATCTGAGCCCCACCAAAGCAGTGGTGTAGGTGTGTCCCCAAAGGGAGGGAGTGTCCCCTCGAGTTTTTCTCACGGAAGGAGCCAGTGGGGGTACACACAAGCTCTTACGGTGTCGGCACCTTGTCGCAGGAGGGTGGCTTCTGTTGGGTCAGGAAGTTTGTCCCCTCTCTGGTTAGATGCTCTCTAGTACTGGATGTGAGTGATCCTGTGTGTGGTGTGCTGTGTTACGGGCTGTCCTTGCTGTCCGAGGATGGCAGCGCTTCGCCCCCAGCCTGCTCGTGGCTGTGTTTGATCCACACCTCTGCAGAGCTGCCAGCGCCTGCTGAGCCTGCCCTGCAGCACAACAACAGGCAGAGATGCTCTCTGGGGTGGGAATGCCAGGCACCAGCAGTCAGCTAAGGGCTGCCTCCCCTTATTTCTGGCCTTTATCCACTGCCCACATGACAGAACAGCGAGAGCTGTTGCATCCTTAAGCTTTGTGCCCAAAGCGAGACTTGAGAGGGAGAAGCGTGGAGTTCCCTCTGTCCTGCCCTCATTTTCCTCACCCCCACAAGCTTGCAGGAAGCTGTTGGGTTTGGTTACTCATTCATGGAGGTCAGGACTAGGTCTGGGGTTTTTTTTTTCCTTTGTGTTTAGGAAACAGTTTACAAACTGTTTTGAGCACGGGGGAGCTGGTGGCGTGTGAAAGAGGCTTCTCAGCCTCTTTACTGCTGGACTTGCATTAATTCTCTGCCCTGCCTCCTTTTCTGTAATCTCTTGGTTGGCAGCGTGAGTATTTTCTGAATGTTTTCCCCTGCCTGTAACCCCTCTGCTTCCTGATATGACCTCGGCCACCAAACCACCTTGGGGCTTTATTTTTACTCGAGCCGTTTTGGTTCGCGTGGTGAGGTTGATTTCTTTCCCTCAGCAGTGAGAAGACTTCTCTGCAGAGGAAGCAAAAGAGTGCCAGGCTGCAGTTGAAACTGGTTAAGCACCAAAACCACACTCCTGGTCTCACTGGGTTTGAGACGTGACTCTCAGCCACGCAGCTCAGCGCTGGCTTTTTTTGCCTGCCAGTAGTGCACCATCCCTGCTTGCACTTCATTTCTTTAATAAATTGTGTTTTTGATGCCTTAGGTTTCACTTTAAATTGCTGATAAAAACCATCTCGGTTGCAATTCCTGTGTTAGCAATCCAACCAGAAATGCTGTTCCACTTTGCCTGGGCTTGTGATGTTCCATGGATGCTCAGTGCTGCTCCACTACAGCCCGATCGAGCCTGTGCACTCATGTCATGTAGAACCCAAATGTTGCTTTCCAGCACAACCTGACCCTTTGTCACTACCCAGAAAATGAAGGCTGAGCTAAGTTAAGTTTCCAGAAGTTGGTGTTGATATTTTTTTTTTCCCTCCCGCCGCCTTCTTTTTAGACTGTGTTGGTGGTTTTATTTAACTGTGAAGAACAAGGCAGGCTCTAACGTTGCCTGAATGGGAGAGACTCTGGCATGTTCTCCTTCTGGCAGCAGGCATCTGGTGCTAATGTGTGTGGTGGATCAGAGGTGGGAGCACTACAAGGACATCACTGAGCTGTGCCTGTGTGAGGGGCTCAGCTCCATCCCAGTGCTCGGAGAGGCTGCGGTGAGGGGAGCGAGACTTTGTGTTCCAACAAGCTTCTCATACCCCAAAACCAAGTACAATCATCCAGAAACCGCCTTTCCCTGTCAGTCACTCTTTCCTCATTTCCTCTCCTGCTGGTGCTGATCAGGCAGGGATTTGTGTGTAACCAAACCCCCTCCTGCTGCTGCACACGAGGCCTTTCTCAGAGCAGTGGGTTTGACGATCCTGGTGCTGCGCAGCGGTGTTGGGAGGGAGAGTTTGCACTTCAGATGAGAATGCTTCCAGAATTGGCAGTACTGGTAAAGGAAGTAAAATATCTTAATAGCAGGGTTGGGAGATTTCCCAGAGCAGGGTGAAGGCTGTAGACACTGATTTCTCTTGAGATCTTTTTTTTGTTGTTAGTCTAACCTTGATCTTTGTCTGAAGTTGGCCCAGGCCAACGTTTCCTGCTGTCTGTTGTAGACTTTTTGAGATTGGCACCTTGTATCCCACAGCCAAACCTCTTAATTCTGCCATGGGGAATGTTTATTCCTCTTCAGCGTTGAATGAGCCATTTCCAGACAGGCTTCGTATCCACTGTGGAGGTGGGTACTAGGAAAGAAACTTCCTTCCGGAGGATCAGGGAGTGGAACCTGCTGGAGTCTGTGTCATTTCCTCTGTCCTTGGCTCTACTCTTCCTCCCCAGCAGATTTCACTGCTGCATAATTGGGAGTGGAGAGGGAGATGCAGCAGGGTGGACAACTACCTGAGGGCTGTGGGAGCGTGAGGCACAGCCTGGCTGGGAGCAGCTCCCGGTATCCTGGACGGGGAGTGTGGCTGGAAGAGTGGGAATGTGAAGGTTGCGTGAGATAATGCTGTCATCCTTCTGGAAGGCTCTGTCTCTGCTCAGCCTGTTGTCCAAATGTCTCCTCTCTTGGCCCAACTCCATCCTAAGCCTTTCAGGGTTCGATCTCTTCAGTCTTCACCCTTCTTAATTTCTCACATTATCTCCCTCATTGGTGCTTTAACCCCACGAATAATTTACTCTGGAGTAGTAAAGAAGGCTGACAACACCCTGAGCTGCCTTAACAGCTGATCTCTCCCAACCAGAATTCATCACGCGTTTCTTCGTGTCAGTTTTCTGTCACAGGAAGGTGAGCGCTGTTCCTTCCTGGCAAACAGTGAGTGTTTGAGTATAAGCTGCTTTTGGTTGGGGCTGCTTTAGTGCACATGTGGCCTCCCCCTCACCTGCTGGACGCAGAAAGCTCTGCCTGGGCTTTCAGTGCTTAACCAGATGCAGCCTTGAAGAGCTGAGCTTGTATCCTGAACGACCTGCGGCACCAGAGCCAATTTGTGAAAAGTTTTGTGTCGAAAGTGAACTTGATATCTCAGCTGAGGACTCTTTGGCGTGTTTGCATGGATTCAGAGAGTTTATGGTCAGCAGGGACCATTAGATCATCTAGTCTGATCTCCTGTATATCACAGGTCCTTAAATTTCACCCTGCTACTCCTGTATGAAGCCAAATAACTCGTGTTTGGCTAAAGCAGTACTTCCAGAAAGACATCCAGCCTTGAGAATCCACCCTTTTCCTGGGGAGTTCGTTCCAGTGATAATTGCACTGGTTTTGAGACACTTTTACCTTATTTACGGAGTGAGTGTTCCCAGTTTGTTCCCGTGCTTTGCTCTTCTGCAAGTGTAAAGAGTGAGTACCACAGAGGCACTTTGCACCCAGCAATCCAGTCGCCTCCCAGTCTTATTTTGATAACACTGAACAGATTGAGCTGTTTAAATTTTTCACTGCAAGGCATCATTCATTTGAATCACTTTTATGGCTAATTTTTTGGATCCTTACCAATTTTTCAGCATCCTTTTAGAAATAAGGGCACTAGAGCTGGATGCAGTATTTCAGTGCCGTGTTTAGATGTGAATGTGCTGCCCAGTGCTCTGCTTGCACATCCGAGGGATGTGTTCAATCCTTTTTGCTGGACCTTGCATTGGGAATTCAGCCACTGTGGTCCCTAAGGGCTTTTTGGAGAAGCTGCCTCGGGCACGATCTCCCGGAGAGTTAATTTTGCATGTGATGCCAGATGAATAACATGACATTTGATGTTGGAAACCCCCAGATTTTGAAGCTGCTGTAATAAACCCTGTGTGAATGTTCTGCAGCTATCGTTACTGACTGCTCCGAACGGGCAGTTTGACAGCAGAATTTCCTTTTGTTGATTAAAAACCTTGCTAGCGAGTCTCTACCATCCTCTTTCCATCCAGTTCAGTGAGGGTCCCTGAAGACCTCTCTTTAGGAGGTTACTGAATCAGTTTACTCGTTTAATGATAATATTTTTTCGAGAATGTTGTGTATTACTAATTCATGGAAACCGAATTCAGCTACAAGCTTGGTTGAAAAGGAAATAACACACATATAAATATTCTATTTGACCTGCTTTCGTTGAGTTGAAAGTTCTGCTAGTAAATTCATTATTAAATTATGTTGAATTTATTTAGAAGTGAGATACTTGTTTTGGAGCCAGTGAAGTTACCATAGCTTGATCTTTACATTACTAAAGCAGATAATTTTCTTCCTTAACGTTTTTCCTCTCACCTGCTCCCTGCTGGGATGAAGGAAGAACTCAAAAGCTCACTGCTTTCGCCAAGGGGCTTCTTAAATGCCTCTTTTTCCTCTTGCTGGGTTGATGGCTTGTAACTCTTATAGCCATGAGATGTGTCCTGGAGCTGGAGCTGCTGCACTGCGAAAGACGCTGGAGCTGCAGGAATGTCTCAGTGTCTCTTTACCTGTAAATTAATTTTTTTTATGCCTCAGGGCCATGATGCATCAGGGTTCCCTCTCTCTTCCGTGTCATAGCAAATTGGATTTTACGTTTGTGCTGTGTCCGATGTTAAGCAGCAGGATTTTCACTGGAATTGCTTCTACTGCTACAGAAATGAATCCGTTTCAGGGCAGGACATTGCTCTGCTAAGCAGAAACCTGCACTAAACACGTGGCAAGAAGCAGCCAAGGCAAGCCCTGTATCCATTTGTGGTTGCAGGTGGTATATGAAGAGAAGTGATTACAGTAATTAGCCCAGCTGGAATTTGCCCACAGCTCTGTGGGTACCTTGTAAACACTACAAAAAATGCCAGACAATCTTAGCAGCCCTTTTGTCTCATCTCCTTTATGTAGAGTAGCCATTTGCACAAAACCCTTTCCACCAGCACTTCGGTGGGGTTACACCTGTAGCAGTAAAAATTCCCCCCGGTATCCTGCCAGTCGAGCCCACTGCAGCATCCTGGGCTTTTCAGGAATCTCTGTATCAGTGTTGGACTGGGTGCTCTGAGGGAGCTGCCTGTGGAAAAAGAGGAACAAACCCTCGAGCTGGGAGTGAGAACACGGCACGTTTTGGGTGCCTGGATGCTATTTCACACAGTTCTCAGCAAGGAAGCTGTGCCTGGAAAAGCCTGACTGCCCAAGAAACCCTGAAAATATTTGGGATGAGCATGGTACGTGTTTTGGAGCGGAGCTGTGTGGCTCTGTGGTCTGTATCCCAACCCCTTGTCACCGGGGAGACCCTTAGACTCAGGAGAACATCCTGCTGTGCTCCAGGCTCTTCCATTCTGGTGGAGACAGCGCATTTGTTACAGGCAGTTTTGCATCTGGTCTCTTGATTAATGGACTTGTCTTTTGCAGCCTATTTTGACTCTGACACCGCTTTCTGCTCCACAGATGCTTTGCTGATGTTGAAGAAAGTTTGCCTCGCTTGATAAAGACCAGATCCTGGAATTTACTTCCAAACCTGAAGTAACAATTTTTAACTTGAAACGCTTTTTCCCCAGGAGTCGCTTCTCCAGAATCTTTCCCTTATTTGGTGCCTCCTTCGCAGCTGGGGCTGATGCTCAGGTGCCAAAGCTCCGTGCACTCCTCGCCCGGAGCCAAACGGGTTCAAGCGCAGCAGCGCCGCTTCCCAGCCTGGCTCGTGGCACTCCTTTTCCTGTGCTCTCCTGTGGCATTTCCAGCATTGCTGTGCTGGCGTGGGGCAACACCATTTTCAACGTGGTCAGTCTCTGGAGGTTGAGTGTTGCTTTCTTCTCTCCTGGCTGGAGACAAGGCAGACCTTTCCCAAAGCCGCCCGAGCGGTTCCGTGTTGCTGTCAGGCCGTGCTCCCCGCCGCCTCGAGGAGATTTGAGCTGGCTGTTGAGCCCCGTTGCTGTCTCTGCTCTTTTAGCTGCTCCACAAGAAGTTGTTAGTCACTGTTGATTCCCTCCATGGCAACAAATCCAGTTGGGTTGGCGGCGAGGTGTGTGAATGCTCCCCAAGCAGCGCTGGGCTGCTTCCTCTGGTGAGGTTGCCTCTTCCCAGGTGGATTTAGTCTGTCTGCACATGCTGACTCATGACAGCCGAAACAGCTGTTTTCAGCTTCAGGCACTACTGTGTGCAGGGACCCCTTCTTCTTCTTGACAGCTGGTTTGTTTTTGTAACTAATGCCTTCACTATATGCTCATAACTTCCATATCGATGATGCCCGCTTTTCAGCTGGAAGGGCCAAAATCCAGTTTTTGACATAGTTTCGTTGTTGTATAAGCTTTTCTGGATGGGCTTTTCCCAAGTGAGCAACTGGGACCATCCAAATTTGGTTCCTCGTCCCTAGGGGCAGCGTTGCCCACAAAGGGCAGCAATGTCAGTGTAGTGGAAGCCCTGGTCTGGCATCCTGATACTGGCACGAGGACCATTTTTGGGACATCTTTGGAGGGGACCATTTTTAAGCTGCACAGTGAGTGAGACGAGGGCAGTAAGTTGCTGTAGGTCTCGTGGTAGGACCGTCAGGGTAGTGAGCATGCTGGAAATGCTTTTGGGAAGTGTTCCTCTCCACCGTGTGAATGCAGAGCAGCAGGTGACAGAACTTCCTCCTCTGTGCCGGGCCACTCATGGAGGTCGCTGTTTCCCTCTCCCCGTGAGAAGCTCAGTTTGATGGGAGGAGCTGGGAGGGCTCTCAGAGGCTGAGGGACAGGTGAGTCAGTAGCGAAACACTCATCCAGAGAAAAGCCCAGTCAAAGCAGCCCCATGGCCTTAGCATGAACCCAAAGATGAAAGATCCAAAGTTGAGTGATGAGCTCATCAAAACCTCGAGGCTGTGGGAGAAAAAGTGGTGAAAGCAGCGTGAGGTGCCTGCTTGAGATGCCACAGCGTGGGGCACACAGGGCTCTGCCTGGGCTTGCTGGGGTTGTGATTGAAGTTGGCAAGAGGCATGAAGCATGCCTTCATTCCTAGAGGCAGGTATCACGTTTCCTTAAAAACAACTGTAAGTAAGCACATATCCCAGTTCTGTCCCAGTTCTGTACTGGTTTCTGGGGAGCATGACTGGTTAGTCCTTGGGATCGCGAGTGAAAAGGCTGAGCGTGAAACTTGCTCTGAGAAGATGGGGGTGAAGCTAATGTCCTGACAAGCCCTCCTGGAGCTGGGTGTCTGTGGAAACACCTGCTGGGTGTCACTTTCCATTCAAAGTGGGGAATTTTGGTTTTCCCCCGCTGCTGGTAAAGTGTGGGCATTGCAGAACACTCCTGGGGCCGTGGGTGAACGTGGGCCTTGGAGGAAAACTTCTGCCCCAATTTCTTCTTTCCCCCACCTGCAGCCTGCCCATGATTGTTGCTTTCCCGTAGAGATGGGTCAGGCCACGAGCTCCTTCTCTTTTCCATACTCCCCCTTGAAGGGGGCAGAGCATGGACCCCCTCTTCCTGGTCTTGCACAGGGTCTTGCTGTAGGGCAGAGCACTCCCCACTGCCCCACCAAGGCTCTTGCACTGAGCTGGGGGCTGGGATTCCTTAGATTCCTTAGGCTGTGTCTGTGCCAGGGTCTGTGATTTCAGCCAGAGCTGGTCACAAACCAGCTTTTTGCCTCCACAAGCTGTTGCCTGGAAAAAAAGTACCTGTTAAAGACTTCAAGCTCTCAATTACCATAGTGTCCTAAGGTGAAGAATCAGCTATATCCAAACTTCACTGGCAGAATGAATAAGGGCTTTGCTGTGCTGTCCCAGTATTCCCCAGTCTCTTCTGGGTTCCATCTGCAGAGTTAATAAAATGGTGGCAAATCAAGTTGAGTTCTAGTGGAAAGGGCTCTTTAGGGCAGCAGTAAAATAGTGAGTAAGCAAGAACCCCTTGCTGCGGGGGCCAGTTTAATTGGTCTGGCTTGTTTTATGAGACAGGTTTTATGTTTAAACTCGCACATAGCCCGGGAGCGACTCTGCAGCAGGGCATCATTCTCCTGCATGCATCCTCCGGGAACGCAGCCGGGTTAATTACACCTCACTGAAGGTGCAGAGCAGCTGGCATCAGTCAGTCATGGCGAGAGCCCAGGGGCTCAGCAAATGGGGGTGGGAGGTGGCACCAGAGCTGGGATGCCAGTGACAACTGTCCCCTGCAGCCAGGCCTGGCACAGAGCTCGGGAGGCACCGGCCAGTGCCCGCCCTGCATCCTCTGGCATGTGCCCAGCTCTTGGCCACAGCCCTGCCCAGTAATCTTATCCCCTCCCTGTGCTCCCGCTTCCCGCTGTGAGTGGGAGTGGGGGAGTTGAAGCTGTAAGAGCCCTGGGTGGGTTGGAGCAGCGTGGTGGTGCTCTGGGTCGCTCCTGGTCAGCGTCTCCCTCGCAGCGCTCGGGGCCTGGCTTTTCTCAGCGCGCTGAGGCTGTGCAGGCACAGGCGAGAGAGGAAAACCTCCTGCTCTGGGGAAGGTAAAAGCAAGGCCAGTCCACTCCTGCTGTGACACAGCCACCTCCAGGGCCAGGCTGAGCGAGTGCTTACCCACCCACAGCCATCCTCAGAGCCGTGTAGATAAGGACTGGGAGAGCCCAGAGCTGTGCTGAGCGAGCAGAGGTGGCCTGGAGCAGTAGTAAGTAATTATTCAAGTCAAGTTTTGGAGTCAGGGGACCAAAGCAGGGCAGGAAGCTGCCTTCACACCGTGTGCTACAGCCAGCTCCCCTGTGTCCCCTTAGTTCCACATCCACAGAATCATGGAATGGTTCGGGTAGGAAGGGACCTCAAAGACCATCTAGTTCCAAGCCCCTGCCATGGGCAGGGACAGCTTGCAGTAGAGCAGATGGCTCAGAGCCCCATCCAACCTGGCCTCGAACACTTCCAGCAATGGGACATCCGCAGCCTCTCTGGGCAGTTCAGTAGCTGTTCAAAATGCAGGGTCTCAGAGGCTCTGCTGGCCCACCTGAGCACTGTCTCTAACACCAGTTAAATGACGGGGTGCAGCGTCACCCCAGTCCTCCCTCGCCTCTGGAAGCCGCTCCTGGCAGGGCACAAACAAGTGCTTCGAGTGCTGCTGCTGAGCTCTCTGTGCCGGCTGCTCTGCACCACAGCGCTGGGGAGGACATCCTGCTCCCTCTCTGCCGTGTCCAGCTGCTGCTCTGCCTCTGACACAGTCGGGAGCACGGAACAGGCTGCTGCTGGTGGTTGTGGGGTTGTTTTTTCCATGGATAGGAATGCTAGTGGGGAATGCTGCCTCTGGGGACTCCTTTTGCAGAACCCCTTGGGCTGTGCTAAGCTTTGAGCTGGTGAGACGTGGGGGAAGAGACCTTTGCCTAGGGGGACCCGGGGTGCAGGTATCAGGTTTGGGTTCCTGGGGTGCACGTATCGGGTTTGGAGTGCCAGGGGTGTAGGCATCAGGTTTTGGGGTGGAGGTATTGGGTGTGGGGTGCCCAGGGAGTGGGGTTCGGGGCTCCCGGGGCGCAGCAGCACTGTGCAGGATCACAGGACCCGGCAGAGGGTGCTGTGTCTCCACCGCCTCTCCCAGCTCCGATTCCAGCTCCAGCTCCAGCTGTTTGGCACTTGCCTCTGCCTCTGTGCATGATGTTTGTAAGAGTTTGGGCATGTCCATTTGGTTCCCATCTCCAGTGCCACCCCCAGCATCCAGGCCAGGTTCTTCTGTCACTGGGGACATTCTTAATTCACAGGAAATAGGAGAGAGTTTAATTGTTTTCTCCTCTCTCTCTTTTTTTTTTCTTTTTTTTTTTCCCATGCAGCTGAACAAAAGGTTCATCCTCAGTTTTCTCCATGCCCATGGGAAGCTGTTTACCAGGATTGGGTAAGTGTGCAGGATGTTTATTTTATTTTCCTACATTACAAGTCTTTTTGGAATTTAATATTGTTAGCAACTAAGCTGTGTTTGGAGCTGAGGGCACAGGGTGTGAATTCTTGCAGGCCTAGCCTCCTGGTTCTTATTCTCCTTACCCGCCCTCCAGTCCACGCTGGTTGGAGCTTGGGCTTTTCCTTCCCCCCACCTCAAAGCCCACTCCTGCCCATGCACCGGGACCCTCTGGCAGAAGCTGAGCTCAGATGGTTCACACACCCAGGAGGGACTAGAGGCTGTTTTCTCTCTCTCCCATCACCTAACTATGCTCCCTTCACTTGAATTTCTGGGTTTAACCCCCTCTCTTCCGTTGCCCTCACCCAGTACAAAAGTGGCTCTTGGTGGCTCTTGGTGGCTGTTGCCTGCGAGGAGCACAAAGCCATTGAGGCAGATCCACATGGTGGCTGAAAGCTGCCATCCAGAGCGTGTCAAAACAAGCCTTGCCCTTCATCTCCTCGCTGCCATTTCGGTGAAAGCCCCGGAGCTGAGAGCTGCCCTGGCTGTGGGAACTGGTTTGTACAAAGTGCCCTTGGCAGTGGCTGTCAGAAATGGGTTTCAAGTAATTGAACAGCTTCTCTTGAAGCAGAGCAAGCCTGATCCCAGCCTGGGCTGAGATCCCAGCCCGGGGGACATCCTTATGACCCCGAGGGCAGAGCTCAGCCTCGCAGCTGATGGGCTTCCCATGGAGCTGCCTCTGCTCCAGGTCCGGACTGGCCCTCGCTGTGTGGGAGCAGCTGTTGAGGAGAGACCCCGTGTGGGTCTCTGCTCGAGCCTGCCAGTGCCTCGGAACCAGCCGGAGTCTCCTGAGCTCTGCTGGCTCCTTCGTTCTCCTGCAGAACTGCTGGCTACAAGTCATGAGGCCTTTTCCAGGCCATGTAGGTAAAGGATGTGTGGATGCAAAGTGACAGCTTGTCCCTGCTCTTGGGTTTTTTGACTCGGATATGTAATTCTTTGTCCCCTTTCCCTCCTGGAGCACAGAAGCAACAGCAGTGCTGGGAGCAGCTCAGATCCTGCCACACAGCAGCACCTCAGCACTTGCTGTGTCCGGTGCTTACAGGGGTGACCACTCAGGAGGGGCACTTCGGACACTTCATTAAAAAAAAGGAAGCAAGGGCTGGTGGTCTGTTGGAGATCCGAGTGTCCGAGGGTCACTGCTGATCTCTCCCTGAGTCACAAGGCGCTGATTACCCACTCACAGGCACCAGGCTGGCCTGCAGCGAGGACGCAGAGCTGGGCGTCCTGCTGCCTGCAGGAAAAGAGGAGGAGAACTTCAAGAGCCCTCGGAAGGTTCTGGAAGTGCAGGGTGTGTGCTAGAGGGCAGAGCATCCGGGGAGCCACTGGTCCCTGGCGCTGTGGGGCCGCGCTCGCGGTCGAGCTCCGGTTGAACGGATGCCAGCAGGGGATTGATGGGGATATAGCAGAGATCAGTTGCACATTTGGCTCCTGAGACTTTTGTGAAATTAAGATGCAGCGTTTGAGGCAGTTGCTTCCCAGGACAGTCATTTAGAAAACCCGAGTATGTTTAATGGTACAATATGCCCTGAGGTACTTAGAAGGGAACTAGAAAGTAATACCATGACACAGGAAGAGAAAATCGTCCAGCCCTGCTAAACAGCTTCCGTGCTTAAAATAGGTAAAAGGTGAGGGATAGCCAAGTCCTCTTTGGGCAGGATCTTGGGTGATTTATTTGGAAAAAATATGGAAAATATGATGTTGTCCTAATTGGATTCTTGCTCCTAAAACCACAGGTAAGCAATTTATTAAAAGCTTCCGCTCGGCTCCTGACCTGCTGGTTCTGAGCTCAGTGGGGTTACTGCATGCTGTTCCAGATGTGCTGTGGTATCAAAGCACAGCTGGCGGGGCTGAGGAGGCCCTCACTCCTTCTTGCTGTTATTCCATGGCAATAATCTTCACCTCCTCAGTAACAACCCATCCTGCAAAGGGCTTCTCCATCCCCAGAGTGCTGTCTGCCCTAGGAGGATGTTGCTGGATACACTGGATGTGGTCTGAGATTTCTCAAAATTAGGAAGTCTTTAGAAGCAATCAGTTTGCTCTAATTCTCTGGCTGTGCCCCAAATCCAGGGAAGTTGCCTTCTGCAGGGAAAGCAGTGCATTTGTACTGACGGAGCTGTTCCATTCTGCACAGCTACAAAGTACAAGGGGCCTGCTTGTTCCAGCCCATGTTTTTGGGAAGGTAACAGAGACTTTGAACTGCTCCAGCAAACTGTGCCCAGGGAGAGAGTGCCCTGCTGGTAGAGGCAGACCCAGGTGATGAAAAGCACCCATGAAATATGGCTAAGAATAAAGTCATTTGTGTCTTTAAAAATAAAGTTGTCACTGTTCTGAAGTCTGGTGGGGAAGCCCAGCAGAATTGCCCATGTGAGTTACCAGAAGTGGCTCATTAATCCAGCCCGTGGTGATATCACAAGATCTGAATCTCTTGGGGGGAAGATAGAGGAAATTGCTGTGGAGGCCCCCGAGGTGGCCTGCCCCGGCTCCAGATGCCTCACCCACTGTGGATTTTGGCTCCCTCACTCCCATGTGGGCACTTGATAATGTCACTGATAACTGGTGTGGACACTTTGTGGGAGATATTCAGTCTGCTGGGTCTGGCTGTGGGTTTTTGTAGTGCAGAACAAGAATCAATACAGCAAACTCTGCAGAGGAGGCAGTGGGACAGGAGGACCTCCCCTGCCCCCCAGTAGTTCCCAAGGTTTTGGGCAGCTTCTTGGTTATAAAATTGTCTTCATGGGATACCAGGTGACGACTGTCGTGGGCAACCACATCACAGTCATTTTTGGGGTTTGACTGTGCTCTTTGCAATCGTTTCAGTTTTTCACCCCACTTCAGCTGGGAGGTTGCTGAGGATCCAACAGCTTTGATAAGTGACCTCAGCTAATTCCCTTAGCGATGAAGAGCAGGATAAAGGTGTCAGATTTCTGTGGGCGCTTGTGAGTGGTGTTGAAAGCTCACCCCATCCCCAGCCGTGGCCCCGCAGCCGCGGGCTGCTGTGTCCTGACGCGCGACAGCGGCGCTGCGGCTGCGGGGACCCGCTCCAGCTTTGACACTGTCAGCAGCTCCACGAGTCAGAGAGTCCCTGTCCTGTGGGGCTCGAAGTGATGAAGTTTAGGGGCTCAATCACAGTGCCGGGGAGCGTGTAGCCTGGGGGAGTCAGGGCTTGGTGCCATGGGATCCGATGTTGCAGCGAGGAGTTCTGGAGGAAGCACGCTCTGGCCAGCGTTCAATGCACTGGAATTGCCACATCCGCAATGTGGCACCAGTGTGTGCATTTTGCTGCAGCCTTGGGAGTCCCATGGGCTGCTCCTGGTCCAACTGAGCTGCTGGCCCCTTGGCACCTCTCCCAGATTGGTAGAAGTCAGTAGAAAAAAATGGTTGGTCAGAAATGACTCATAAAGGCCGTGTTTTCCTGCCAAAAGAATGCTGCCTGTCGGTCACAGAGCAATCCCTCACTGCCCTCTCTGAGGCAGCAGCCTGCACCTTCATTCCACACAGCTCCTGGATGGGAGACAGCACCCCAGGGATTCCCTCTTCCCTGGGAGATGTGACACGGGCTGAGCCATGCCCACCCCACAGCCCAGGGCACAACCTGCTCTCTGCAGCCTCTCTCTCTCTGTCTGCAGGATGGAGACCTTCCCTGCGGTGGCCGAGGAGGTCCTGAGGGAGTTCCAGGTGCTGCTGCAGCACAGCCCCCCTCCCATCGGAAGCACCCGCATGCTCCAGCTCGTGGCCATCAACATGTTTGCAGTGTACAACTCCCAGCCCAAAGGTACCACGTGCTGCTTGAGGGGAAAGCTGGATGGGGATCAGCCGCTCCCCACGTGGAGAAGGGTGGAGGGCACACGCCAGATGGAGAGGTGGGAGTGGTGGTTGGATGCCTGTGGGTGTCGACACAAAGGGACCTTGGCTGGGCCCTGGAGCTGGCTGAGGTGTCTGATGAGTGAGGAGGCATCGCATCCCCCCGGAGCCTGAGTCATCGGCACAGAAGGAAGATGCTGCTTTATGGCTCTGCCTTCCCAGCGTTTAACCCAGGCCCTGCTCGGTGCCTGTGCTGGCACCAGAAGGGCTGGGACAGTCTCAGAGCCCTCAGCTGCTGGCTGTGGCTGCCTGTGTCCACGCAGGGGAACGTGGTGCCACTCTCTGAAACACCAGGCTGGAACCTGTGCCCCATGTTCAGGCAGGGGACAGCACAGATCCAGTGTTAATTACCCTCCTCCTCTCACTCCCTCCATCCACCCAGCAGGCTGGATGGTCTCGACCATTGACAAGTTTAATGTGCTGGGCAGCAGCAGAGATGCCACCAAACCAGAGCTTCTTCACTGAGTTTAAAATTATGCTTCCAGGGAATGTGTTTTTGCCTGCGTTCCCTCCCCCCAGCAGTACCCAGGTCTGCCCGAGCCGTGTGTTTGGGAGAGGGATGGATGGGGCTGCTCTCCCTGGGTGGGAGAGGAGCAGCGTTTCACATGCCGATGGCTTGGGATTTAGATCCTAAAGATGAAGGCCTCCAGCTGATGGATTTCAGCTAAAGCCAGCATGTGGGCGATCAGGCTGAGCCTCAGAGCGCTGCTGCTGGAAGATCCCTCCGTTGTGAGCCAGTTGGCCACTTGTCAGGCTGGTGGTCAGTGGCCAAGGTCAGCTGATGGAGCAAACTGGCCCCGACTGGAGGGCTGGGAAGTGGCTCCTGTGTGCTGTGGCTGCCTTGCAGGCACTCGCCTCTCCTGGAGGGAGCTGTCAATCCCACTGGCGAGGCAGCCGTGCCCTCCTGCCTGCCAGATGCCAGCCAACGACAGCATGTTTATCTTTGAGCTGCAAAGTACTTTGTGATTATAAGCAAATACCTCTGCGTGACGGTAATTATTGTATTCCTAATATTAATAATACCCCTGGTAGGTGAATTAATAGTGGTGTCTGTGCCACAGACAGGAGCGGGTGGGAAGGAGAGGATGAGATTTGTCTGGGATGGATGGCAAGCCCCTGTGGCAGAGCTGGAAACAATCCCAGCTCTCAGACCACTGGGCCGTGCTCGTCCATCCGTAGCCGAGTTGTAGATGTGTGTGAGTGACAGAGGGAGTGCTTTCTATCTCACGAAAAATAAGTATTCTCAGAGTTTTCTGCCTCCTGTGTGGGTAGCTGCCAGCTGCTCCCAGCTTTCGGATCTCTGGAGAAAGCAGCGCCGTTCCTGCCGGGGGCTGCGGGCTGCGTGCGGAGCAGGTGGCAGTGCTCACGGAATGCCTGCGGGTCGGATGGCACCACGGCCGCCATCTGATGCCAAGGGCCCTTCAGGGATTTCCCTGAGGGCTCTTTGCTCTGGTGACCCTGAAATATCGCTGAGAGTGTTGTTGGCAGAGCAAACCCTGCTGTCAGCGCAAATGCCCCGGTGGTCTCGGAGCGCTCGTACGCCGAGTGCTGGCACGGCACAGGTTGGGCTCGCTGCCGACGCTGCGATACTGGGAAGAGCTGGGTGCAGATGGAAATCAAAAGCAGAACAGCAAAGGGTCTAGAGTTGAGAAGGAAGGCAGGAATGTTGGAATGATTACGGAGTGCCCTGCACGGAGCGAGGGTGCTGGCTCGCTCCCCGGCCTGTGGGCTGCTGTGGGCAGAGGCCTGGCGGGAGCGCGCGGCAGGAACGCTGTCGGGAAGGTGCGGGTTTCCATTTCCCAGCACATGAGTCACCTCCCTGCGCTGCAGCAGCAGGGGCAGCAGCGGGAGCCGGGGGGCCGAGCCGCCCCTGTGGGCCTGTGGGAGGCTGGCGGGATGCAGGGAGCAGTCCCACCCTGCCTGCATCCCAAATTGCCAGGAAGCGTTGCTGGGGAGCCGGCTGTAGTCAGAGCTTGGCTGTGTCCACTCCACAGAGCTGGATCTAACTTTGCAGTTGGACCAAACAGCCTCCGGAGATCTCCTCCTACTGAAATCCTCCTGCAAATCTGGGAGCGGAGCGTGTCTGTGTCCTTCCCAGCACACGGGCCCCACACTCGGCTTGCAGTAGCTGGAGGAGATCCGTGGGTTTGGGGCTGGCAGGGAGGTCTGAGCCTCTCTTCCCTGCTTTCCGGGGGTGTTCTCTGCAGGGATAGCTGCTCCCTCCCTTCCCTGCTGTGTATTTCCAGGTCTCTGGAGCCCCAGCTATTCCTGAGAAACTTGTAAATGTGCTTGTTGCTCCACGTCCGGTGTGTAACATCCGCTGGTGCTGAGGTGCAGTGGTGCTGGCAGTCATGGTGTGGTGTCACCGGCATAACTGTCACAATGTGGGGAATTCTATGGAATTTTTAACCCTTAAATAAGAACTTTTAAGCACAGATTCAGGTATTAAGAAAAAGGAAACTTGAACAGTTAAATGCTGTGTTAAGCACCTGTCCTCCCTCTTCCTCAGGCTTACACCAAACACAATCCTGCCTCATCTCAGCCTCAGTTTCTCCCATTTTTTGGTGTGGGTTGTGCTTGGTCTGTCCCAGCCCTTCAGTGAGGCAGTGGGCAGCACAGGAGGCTGGGACTCGCACGCGATGGTTTCTATCTGCTGCTCTTTGCTTTTTACTGTGGTGTGAGTTGGCCGTGGCCCCTCAGGGGTGCCCCTGTCCTGGCACGTGTCCCCTGTGTGGCATTTGTGACACGTCCTCTGTGTCTCTGCTCTCAGCCACTGCCACTCTCATAAACCAACCAACCGCAAGGTCACCGTGTGCTCTTCTGACAGGGTGACTTTTTTTGTGCTGTGTTTAAACTGGTTTCAAAACCAGCCAGCTGTGAGCAGCACGTGGCATTTCACATCCTCCTCCCACGCAGGTCACTGCTGTGGTTACCTGAACCCTGCAGTGGGTGCCAGGGCTCAGGTGAGCACTGTGGCCAGTGCAGCTGAGCTGTGGTTGTCCCCAGGGACAGCACCAGGCACGCTGGAGCTGGTCTCAGCTGCCTGTGCAGCCGGGCAGCACTGGGAAGATCCTGGGAGATGAATTGGGTCTGTTGTTTTCTCCGACAGAGGAAGCCAAAGAATTCCCACATGAAGTGCATCCCCTGCTGTTCAGCATCAAACAGTGTGTTCCTGCTTTGTCCAGGGAGGCGTGCAGCCAGTGAGGGTCCCACTGACCCGGCTGCATCCTGTCAGGAGCGCTCCACGTGTGAAAAACCTTCTTGCAGACCTCAAACCCATGGGGCAAGGAGTGCCTACCCAGGGCAGAGAGGCAGAGAGAGGTGGCCACTCTGCACGACAGAGACTTGCAGTTGCTGGAGCTTTCCAGGATGGGCCATAGGTGACTACCATTGTTTTGGGCCATCCCGGGCTCTGGCTGGGGCGGGACCGTAGTGGGGTGGCCCGTTTAACAGTTTGGTAGCCATCTGCACAACCAGCTCACAGAGAAGCTTGGATCCCTTTATCCCGACCACAAACACTCCAAGAATTTTAATTTTTTTTTAATTCTGTAATTTGGGGAAATAAAACTCTGGTTTCTGAAAAGACTAATTGAAGCCGTGCTTGCGGCAGGGGCATCTCGGTGAGTGGAGAGAGAGAAACCCCCTCCCAGCCCATCTGTGCCCAATTTACTCCGATCTGGCCTCTCTGAGGCTTTTTTCTTTCTCTCTCTCTTTAATAATTTGTTTTATAATTCCTGGAATCAAACCCATCTCAGACACACTGTTTTATTTTACTGTATTATTGGATTATACTTCCTATAAATCACTGGATGTTATTCATAGGCCACCACCAGAATAACTTCCCCTCTCCCCCCTTCACCCCCTCCCGACGGCCCCGCATTCCAAACAAGCACACACCAAAGTGGGGGTGCAGCAGCACGGGGCACCCTAGAGACACTTCCCGGAAATCCCAGCAAATTTGCCTGGCTGCGGGTGTGAAGCATCAGGCTGCAGCACCTGGATGCCTTCTGGCACTCTCGGGCCGGTCGCTTGTGGAGGTTGTTAGGAGGTCGGGCTTAGGTGGAAGTGGAGAGGGGAGGGGGCTGCCATATGTGCATCCTCAGCACATGTAGGGAGCGAAGTTGCATCCCCCCAGGGCCGAGCAGAGTCAGGGCACAGAGGCACAGGGAGGGTCTGGCCAAGTGTGTTTCTTTAGCTGAGGATTGTGAAGTGACAGGAAGTGACAGTTTGGGCATAGGGCATGTGCTCTGCCAGGGTCATGGGCAAGAAGGAAAACCTACTGCTTGTGCTCTGGCAGAGGGACTGTGCTCATGTGGGTTGTGAGGAGGGCTCAGAGGATCCCCCAGTGTGGCAGGGGCAGGCTGGGCTTTGCTCTGCAGACCCTGGGTCTGTCTTCTCGGGTGGAACATGGTCGGGTTCTCTGTGCAAGGTGGTGTCAGCTGGGAAACCTCAAAGGCTCGAGCAGAAAGGGAGGTTTCACAGCAGCAGCTTCAGAGCAGTGTCTGTGGCTTTTGCCACACTGGTGTCCTCAGGCCAGTGCCGAGCAGGTCAGTGCTGCAGGGGCTGGAGAGACTCTGCCTGGCCCAGAGAGGAGCTGCTGTCACACAGCTGTGACTGCGCCTTTGCCAGGGTTTGCTGAGGCACGTGGCCCTGCTTGCTCCTTGAACACCATCACCAGCTTGAGGTGCTGATCTTGCCCAAGTCTTGATACACACCAGGAAAGATCTGTAGGTCAGTACAAATCCCCTGCAGTGCTTATGCAGGTACAGGACTTCCCCTTTCCACTGGAGAGGACAGGTCAGAGCCCTGAGATGCGGCTGTGCTGTGGTAACCAGCAGCCGGCTCCGCTGCCATCCCGCCCTGCTCACAGCCCTGTGCTGGACACAGCAGGTCTCGCTTTGCTGACCACAGCTGCTCAGGCTTGCAGCCTAAACCCTTAAAATATCCCTAGAGATGGTGCAGAGGCTGGTGGTGTCTGCCCTCAGCAGAAATTAGGCTCTGACCATTGCTCGTTTCGGCCGCTCGGACCCAGCTGTGCTCAAAGAGCTGAGTGCAGCATCAGAAGAGGCTCAGAGGAAGCACCTTCTGATCACCTGTGGCGGCCTCATCTCGATGTCTTCTCATGAACCTCTAACCACATCTTGCATGTTGGAGCTGACAAAAGGTGTAGGGAGTTGAATGCAACAGAGTCCAGTGCATTTGCCCGAGTTTAAAAATAAAGCAGTGCTGTGGGTAGCTGCCTTGGTTTGGTGGAGTTTTAAAATTAGGCACAAAAGAAAGCTTAATAAACGTTAGGCTGTAAATAGCAGCAGAAGCAACTTGATCTTTCCCTGTCTGGGTGTTGAGGTTTGTAGAAACGAGTCCTTTTCTCTTAAATTGCCCTCTTTGCGTGGTAAATACACACTTCAGCTGTGGGCTGTGACACCTTTGGGCTAAACAGCCAGGAGGCTGATGAAGATGTCACATTGCAGGGCTGTGTCGTGGGGACGCTGAGCACCTGCAGCCCTGTGCTCTGCTGAGAGCAGAGCCTGAGGTCCCTCCACCTGCCTGGGGGGCTCGGTTTGTAGTGCAAAGCCCACTTGATGCGGGGAGGCTGGAGTTGAGCAGTTTGACATCTGGCTCTCTCTGGGTGCTGGGGCTTTGGTGGTTGTGCAGCAGTTGTGGACTGAGGTGAGTGCGCTGAGATCTCCAGCTGCACCTGGCAGTCGCTGCGTGACTTCCCCTGTGAGACTGGGCAGTGCTGTCTTTAGCGAGGTGGTGTTAAGACATAACACTTCCCAAGGCCTTAAGTGTGAAGGAGCTGGATGTTTAATTTATCCTTCCCCTCCTTTCACATTGCTGCTTATATTTGCTTTGCGTTTGAGTGGTAATGAGGAGAGGAAACCCAGAGGAGGGCTGGGTGATTCTGGTGTCCATCCTTCCCCTCGCTGCCCGCCTTGCACTGAGGCTCCTGAGCGAGCTGGTTCAGTGATGTCACTGCCTTGGCAAAGGGCTTTTACACCTAACCTGTTGTTTAGTGATATCTGCTACTTCCTGTGTCCAAACACAGCCCAGACCTTGAGATGTGTGAGCAGGAGGAAGGGTTGAAGTGGTGGAGGGAGTGATGAGCATTGCTCATCTCAGGAGCCACAAAACTTCCTGTGCTGAGCCTTCTAAGGGACACGTACGTGTCCAGAGATGGCAGCTGACCCTCCAGGGTTTCTCCTCTGAGCCACTGGGAGTGGTGGAGGTTGGCACAGTTGCTGGGAACTGTCGGCGCCTCTCCCTTCAGGGAAGGAAACTGTCTCAGACTTGAGACACATCAGTAAAGTTCAGGTAAAATAATTCTGGCCCAGACGTGTCTTCAGAGTCTTGCTCTCGGGCTCTTGAGGCTGGTGGCAGCAATGTTTAGACCAAAGTCTTCCTTTGCTTATTCCCCTCCGTTTCCTGTTTAAAAGGCAGATTGTCACATATTTGGGGATTTATTTACCGTAATTGGAGTTATTTTCCTGGCTGCTGGCTTCTGCCCTCTGATGCAAGACTCCTTAGTGAAACGTGTGTCCAGAAAGCCATGTGACTTTTTTTCCCCTTGCCACAAGTGCCAGCAGGAGATGCAATAATCAACGCGCTGCAGGGAATTTCCACTGGCAGTTCAGGTTTCTGAAATCTAGACGTTGGCTTGGGAGGCAAAAGATTGAGCAGGGCTTTGTGGCAGGGAAGGGAAAGGTTTCCAGCAAAATTGAGTGTTTGCTGGTGTGTCAGACTCTCCACTCCTGCCCTCCAGCTCAAGTGCAGCAAATTCCCCATCGAGTGGTGTTGATGAGCTTGCTGGGGGCTTCTGCCTGGTCTGCCTGTCACACAAGCACATCCTTACATCTGCCCTTGAAGCTGTTCCACGGGGTGATACCGGGATCTCATTTCAGGGCAACAAATAGAGGGGAAATGATTTGTAAACACAAAGCCTGAGTCTGCTTCAGAGCCAAGCTTCAGCAGCCCAAGCAGCAAATCAGGACAGAGCCAGTGACAGGTGAGGTGAGGCTGGAGAGGCTTTGCTGTGGTTCCAAGGCATGGCCAGCTCTGCAAACGCTGAATCCAACCCGCTGTTTGGACGAAGAAGCAGCGTCGCTGTGTAAAATCAAAGGCAGGAAATGGAGCAGTGGCGCACTGTGTCCGTCTGTCCTGCTGTCAAACAAGAAAGGAGGTGCTGAGGCAGCTGTCCTGGGTCTCTGCATCTCCCTTGCTTTGGTGGTAGAGAAAGAGGGGTGCCAGGGAGTCAGAGCGAGGTGCACCAGGTGCAGCAGCTTTGGTGAAGCTTTAGATGTTTGCAGCGTGACAGGAAATCCTCTGGCTTTTGAAGAGATATTTCTGATTCTTTAATGTGCCTTGCACCTTTGATTTCCTCATGCTTTTAAGCAGCACCAAGTCAATTACTGTATTTCTGTTTAATTCTCTGAGAGAACACTGTATAATTAGGCTAATTATGCTGCTTTGTGAAGTTGTAAAACTCCTGATTGAGCTTGCGGGGCTGTTTTATAACCTGCCAGGTGTAGGCAGGGAGGGCTGCCCGCCTCGTGCCCTGTGCAGGTTTGGGTGCAGCCTGCCAGCTCGGTGAGGGTAGCTCCTTCCCAGGGCCTGCCCCACGGGCTCATCCCCTGCCAGCTCCATCCTGCCTTCCTCTTTTCACAGGCTGCAACCCCTCTGGGAATCCTGTGCCCCATGCTGGGGGGGCTTGTTGGGATCTCTTCTTGCCTTAATGTTGAGATCAGGAGCGGCAGCATAGCCGAGGCTGTGTTTCTACTCTTGAGTGTATCTGAGGAGGTGACCCCACACAGGTTTAGGTGTGGAGATCTTTTATTTTCCCTAATTAGGCTGCCTGTGCAGTGCAGCAGGTTCTTGGCAGCACAGAGCTGGCTCTGCCTGAGCTAAGTGACAGTCAGGAGGAAGGTGTGACCTTCAGGAGTCACCCTGGCTGTGTGATGCTCACTCCAGCTTCACTGACCAGGACAGTTTAACCCTGGCTGAGTGACAGCCCTGAAGGCACATGGCCTTTCTCAAATGGAAGGGTCATTTTTAATGCTGGTCGGTGTGGCCAGTGATGGCTGTGGTGGCCTTAAGGCTGGCTTGTAAGTGACACACAGAGGGCACAAGTGATTTGTCTGCTCCCGAGGCTCTCAGGTCCCACCCCAGAGAGGCAGACAGGAGCGTGTCGCTGCGGAATGGGAAGGAGATACCCTGTGGGGATGGGTTTGGCTGCGGAGTTTCTCCATTCCCCCTTCTCCCATCCCTCCTGGGATCATCTGGCCCCCTGACCCTGGCTCGGTGAACTCCCGGTGCTTCTCCGCCGGCCCCGGGAGCGGAGCAGGGGTGTCTTGCGTAAGCAGCGCCTGCTCTCCGGGTAATGGCACCGGGATGGAGAAGGAGGCTCCGGCTGCCAAAGGCGGGTTGGGAACAGCATAAACCCTTCAGCCCAAGGAGCCAAGGGCTGACAACCCTCGTGCCTGGTGCTGGGAGCAGAGCTCGTCCCGCCCGGGGGGCCCCAAGCGAGCGCGGGGCCGCGGCGGAGAGCGGCCAAAGGCGGCCACATGGGCCCGGGTGGCTTTAAAAGCAGGCGCAGCGGAAGTGATGCTCCCAGGCCCATCTGCACGGGGAGCGGGAGACGCGCCCCAGCTGGTGCGAGGCCCTGGCAGCCCCGGGAGCTGCCGTCTGTTGGGGTTTACTGCTGTCTACGTTGAAACACGGCTTGGGAAGGGACGGGAGGGGGGTCGGTGGCACGGTGCCAGTCCCAGTTCTCCTGGCCTTCTCGTTCCTCTCTCCTCCTCCTCCTCCCCGCTCCCTCCAATGCTTTAAAGTCACATTTCCAGGCCAGACATAGAATTAATCTCTGGGCACTTCACATTGCTGGCAGCGCAAAGCAGGATGTGGGATCTTTTTTTCTCTCTCTCTGCGTCTTGGCTGACTTTTTTACCTCTCGAAGAATTTGGAAGGGCCGTGAGATTCCCCCCACCCCCCCTTGCCTCAGTGCCGTGCAGTTTTTCAGCACGCTGATCACCCTGCTGTGGCTTCACCCTAATAGATTTCATATGCTGACACAGTTGACATCAGTACCAAACTATTTTACATGTGATCTGGTGTATTTCCTGAGGAAATCTGCAAGATATTTATTAAGAACTAATAAAATAAACCTCTCCATGAGCTTTTAGGTAGTTTTCAATTTTTCATGTCTCTCTCGTTTCCTCTTATCAATGAGTTTCTATTTTCTCCCTCCTCTCTGACCATTGCAAAAGGAAACAAAAATAAATGTTTTAAACCGTTCCTGAATGGACACTGGGAATATTTCTGTAGTGATGTATTAGCAAAGTCGTATTTTTAGGGCTGTATTGTCAAGACTAAAAATATCCCGCTGCAGTGCATCCTTTTTATAGGGCTTTGTGTGTGTGTGTGTGTGTGTGCTGAGCGTTGTACAAGTTTGCACCAACATGTAAAGGTCTTTGTACTACTGCAGCGTTGCCTCCCCATCACAGCTGGACTCCATTAGGCCTTGGAAATTAGTGTAATCCTGGTTAAGAAAGGGGAGAAAAAAAAAAATTAATCAATCTCGCAGAGCCACGTTTCCCCAGCTGAGCCGGGATACCTGCGTGGCAGCCGCGCTCCGAAGGGCTCCAGCAGCCGGTGGTTTTGCCACGGCATTCCTGCCACGGAGGGTGTTCCCTGACGGAGAACAGCGGCTCTGCTCTCCCTGCTTCCCCCGGAGCAGCGGGGTTCAGGCAGGACGGGCTGTGCGCTGCAGTCACCCCCTGGGTTCTGCTCATTTGTCACGCGTGGGAAGCCCTTTGGGGCCGCGCGGTGCTGGCGGGCAGGAGCGCGTTGTGTTTGTGTGTAGCCGCGAGCAGGCTGGATGCTTGGCGTTCTCGGAGCGATTTTCTACCTCTCTGCCGTTTGCGTCTCCTTCAATTAACTGCGACCGCAACACAGAGAACCGAAGGTGGGCGCCGGGCCGAGGAGCCGCCTCCCCTGCGCGCTGGTTGCGGGGGTCCCCTGTGCGAGGCTGCTCCCCGGAGCGCGCTGGGAGGCGGCTCTGCCTGTCCGTCACGTGTGATGGATGCAGCCCTTTGCAAACACAATTTCCCGTCCGGCTCGCGTCCGCGGGTCCCGGCGTGGCGCTGCGGCCGTCACTCGTGTCCCCAGCAGCAGCCTTGCGTCACAGGTGGTGGGAGCAGCG
>WEIT01016528.1:188089-247645 GCA_013389985.1 Dryoscopus gambensis
TATATATATATATGTATATATAAAAAATAAAAATAAATCACAGAGAGATCTTTTTACCAGAAATACCAGGGCTGTGAGCTGGAAACCCTTCCCGAGGCGGGTGGGACGGGACGGGATGGCGGCTGCGGAGAGGGCGGCCGGCAGCGAGCGCCTGTGCTGTACCCGTCCTTGAGGGTGTTTGACACTGGCATGGGAAGAAAGGAAACCTTGTTTTCCAAGAACTCTGCTCTTTCTCAGCTTGATAAGCATTTAAAATAAAAGCTGCACAATTGGAATTGGCAGAGCATCCTCATTCTTTTGTCTGTCTGTTTATTTTTTTCCCCTCATCCCTCGACATGTGTGCTACAGCCCAGGGTTACTACACCCCGTGGAACCACAGGCCTGGAGCTCTGCAGGCGCGCGCCGAGCTCTGCCCACCCCCGGCCTGGCTCTTTGAAGCCTGGCAGAGCAACAGAGATCCAGCCCCGACCCTGGCAGCCTCCTGATGGCCAGGGCACTGGAGCCTTTGACAAAACGTGTGTTCTCAGCCCCTTTTGGCTCCCCCTTCGCTCGCAGGGCAGCAAACCCAGGGCTGCGCCTGGAGCCGGAGCGGTGGTTTTGGAATCAGGCTGCGACTGCACTATATGGACCCGATGGCTTTGGTATTTATAGGCGTGGTTGGAGTAGCTTGAGCGTGGCCAACCGAGCGGGAGCGGCTTGAGGGCCAACGCTCATCCCGACGGAGGGTGATTGGAGAACTCCCCGCTCCGGGAGGACGGAAGAGCCAAGCCCCTCTGCACACATGTCACGCGCGGTTACTGCCGGTTGAATCACACCAGGGAGTTACTTCAGGCTACTAGCCCTGGTTGTTGCTTTGGTGTGAGTTACTCGGGGCGTTCCTTCAGGTCCGTAGTGCTTGTTTTTTGCTTGGCAGCCTCGGGGCTGGGACCTGGTGTAAATGTTTCCCAAGGAATATTTTTGGTTTGAAAACTGAAGGTCAGCAGTTCGCAAGGGCTGCGCTTGCAGCCAACTCTGTGGTTCGCCTTGTGCCACCGGGCCAGCAGCACTTGAAATCCTGATCAATTGATCTGCAACAATATGAAACCACGAAGGGCGACTGCCAGTTAAAACTCTCTGTCTCGCCCCATTTTCCCCACCCAAAGTGTCTTTCTGCCCATATCCCCTTTCTTGCCGCCTGTCTCCCTCCCTCCCTTTCGGCTGTGTATTGGAGTTTTTGTCTATCTTTTTCCATCTCTCTGTCTCTTTTCATAACAGTTTTTAATAATGTTTTAGTTAGTTCCAGCCTTTTCCCTCAATGGATCCCATTGGAAAATGCATTTGAAAGGAAACAGTTATACACTTCCCTTCCTTTGAAACTCTGCTGGCACCTTTTCCAGTGCAGTAAACCATACAACATGGATTTTCAAAGTTTCCAAACACAGACATGCTGGCGTTAAATTTATGAAAAAATATTTTATTCGGCTGTATAGTAACTATGAGTCTCCGAGCTGCTGGTCACAGTGAAATCGAAGCTCGCTTTGGAACTGCAACAGGTTTTCAAATCTCTGCAGGAAACGGCGCTGGAGCCCACAGCTCCCTCGTGTCCTCCTGCCAGGAGACACAGCAGCAAACAAAAGGGGTGCTGGGGCACCCCGGGGCGAGCCCACCACCCCCCAGCACAGCCTTTCCCTCTGTATGGCCGTGCTGGGAATGCTGCAGCAACGGTAGCTGCAGGGAATATCGCGGCCGTGCCAATCCTATCTCAAATCACGGGGGAAAAGAGGAATTTGGCATAAAAGCGCGATGTCTTATGCTTGTTAATGAATGTGGAGGGTTCAGGCTCTTTAGTTCCTGAGTGCCGTGGCGGGGGCTCCATCGCCAGTGCGAGCCTGCACGTGCGTTGGGACCCAAGGCTCCAGCTCCATGTGTGTTGTTGGAGCACTGAGACCGTGTTTTCTAACAGGGGGGCTCGGATGTTAAACTTCCTGGGATGGTTTCTCTGCGTGCTGTGGGTTTGTGCCTGTGGTCACGGCCCTTCCCGCAGGGAATCGCTCGCTCGACACCTGAGAACCTCCCTTTGCGTGGCACCGCTCGGAGCTGAATTTTTGCCAAGTTTCCACAGAAGACCACAGTCCCCGCTCACCACGAGAGGTCTGGTGGGTGAATCTGGCTGTATCCTCATGAGGAGCATTTTGAGGCGTTGTTTCCAAACAGAGCGAGCCTTGAAGGCTGTGCCCAGTGGCACTTGAGGTGTGGTGTAAAGCAGATAAAACCTCTTGTGATAGACAAGGTGATGATATGGCAAAGAGATCCCAGGCTCAATTTTCCTGTTGCCTTTGTACTTGTAAAATTCCTTTCCCTTCTCATGGGGGTTTTCCAGAGAAGTCACTGATTAAGTGTTATCATCGTGCTCGGTGCCACATGGAGCGTAGGAAGAGCTTCAAGATTCAGGTCCAAATAACTGGATAGTGTAAACTCACTGGCTTGTGCTCAAAGCATTTTGGGTTTGGGTGCCTTTTTTCATGGTACGTCTAACAGGTACTGATGGGGAGGTGAGCTTAGAGAAAACACCAGATTTTCTAGTCCCTTGTCTGCCCACCTTGAGATGCAGGTGATGGAGTTCTCCTAAAAAAATCCTTTGGGAGCTGCCTTTGATCCTACTCAAAGCAGAGTTGCCCAGTTGCTGCTAATTCCATCCCCTCTGTGTCACCCAGCCAGCCAACAAGTGAGGCACACAAAAATAGTTGATCACATGCATTGGGACGAGTTAAGGGGACTTCTGGATTCCCCTGAAAGTTCAGGACCAAGGCGAAGAATGGAATCAAGTTCTCCATCTTAATCCCCCAAACCATGACCTTGTCCTGCAGCCCTCAGCCTCGCTGAACACGTGCACATTTCAGCACATCAGAACACTCTGCAGGAGGGTCTCTGCTGCCTGGTAATTTTCTGTGTTGACTGAAAATGGTACCTTGAGGGGAGAAAAAGTGATGTGTCATTAGGACAGCTTTATGGTGAGTAAGTGTGATGGAGTTGACTTGAAGCTGCATAGATGCCTCCAAGCCTGGTGTCCTGAGAGGTTTTTGCATGTGTAATTTCCATAGTTTTCAGAAAAGCGAGCTCCCCTGTGGAACCAGGCTGACCTCATCTGGGGTCCTCGGCTGGCACGTAAATCTGGATGCACCACGCGAGCCTCTGCCACGGCAGGAATGCTGGATGTGTGGGGCTGGGATCCTCGGGGAAGAGCAGCCACTGATGGTGCCAGCAGAGCAGCGAGGGGGCTGGAGAAGGGGGTGCTACGCTGTGCCTCACTTGTGCTGCTTCAGCCCCCTTTCCCACCTGCCTTTTCCTCTCCAGTGCCTCACCTGGCTTGGTTTATTCTTCTGTCCAAGTGGATGAACCGTCTGCTGCTTTGGTTGGAGTGACATGAGAGAGCTGTCTGATAGTGAGCACCCGGATTTCCATAGGCCCCCACCTTGGCAAAGCAGGATGGGGGTGGCAGAAGGCACACCCAGACCCCTCTGCTGTCCCCTGCCAAACTTCTGCTTCCTGCTCCAAGTGCGAAGGTGCTAGGAATTTTGCTGAAATAGTCAAAGGATTTTTAACTCGAGAAGAACAATATATTTTCCCTAACCTCATTCTGGCAAATGGCTGAACCTTTGTAGTTGAAATTTTCCCAATAAATTTAGCTCGAGGAAAGCTTTTGGCATGAAGGATTGCAGCCTAAATGGTTAAAGTTTGGCAAAGTTCTTAGGAACTCTAACCAAGGTCTTATAATGGAAAGTGTTAGGTAAGTGTCACTGCAGGCAGAGTGGCTGGGCCGTGCCCCTCTTGGTGGGGTGTCCTGGGGCTGGGGGTGCCACTGCCATCGGCCAGGGAGGCTGGAGGGACCAAGCAGGGCTGGAGTGGGAGATAGGGAGGCAATTCAGGCTTGCAAGCATTTGATGAAGACCCTGGGATTTCCTGCTTCCCGAGAGCTGGGAGGAGGGCACGGATTTCACTTCATGTTTTGGCGTTTGCTTTGCAAACCGACACACTGGGCCCTCAGGAAGCCGTAAGAAGACGAGCAGCAAAGGAGGGAGGGAATGTGCTGGAACGGAAGCTCCACACTTTGCTGTTCCTGCCCCATCAAAGGCTCCTTTCTCCGTATGCTCCTGTCTGCAGGCACTTGCTCTCAGAAGCTTTAACTGCAGGCTCAAAGTGCTCACCCAGGTTCACACTCAAGGAAGCAAATTCCAGGCTGTCTGCTCACATTTTGCTGCCAAGGACGTGCCCACCCCCAGCAAGAGCTTGAGGGGTGCAAAATGCTGCCTGTTATTTTCTGCTGTTATTTGTCCTGGTAAAACTTCCCTCGGGGCTGGAGGAAATCCCTTGGGAAGCCCTGTTCACACCTCCTCCCCGTTGTAAATAACATCTGACGAAGCTACGGCTCGGCACACACAGCTCCTGGGGGGATGCTGGTAGCTCTTGCCATGCTGCTGTGTAACCCAGCCGGGCTCTTCAGCTCCTCACTGGCTCTTTTGGTGAGGTTCATGGCTCTGGCATCTTCAAAAAGGGCTGACAGATCTGTGCAGACAGAGGATAGGCCATCAGAGGTTTTCTTTTATCATTCTGCATCATTGCAGTGCCCCTAAAACCCTTTTCCATTTCTATCATCCACGACTTTCCTTCTTTCATGCAGCATTCCGTGTTTCATCTGAATGCCCTGCTCGCCTCTGGGCCTTTTTGCCTTTGCAGCATCTTCAATCCCATCCTGCTTGTGCATTTTATGGCAAATATTCCCTCCACAGGAAGAGACAGCTGGTGCCAGGCTGGTCTGGAGCTGTAGATATGCTGATGAGCCGGCGTGCCAGCTTGAGGGGACACGCTTCCTTTCGAGGCAGCCAGGAGTTACATCCATTTGGATTTGCCAGCCTTTCAGCTGCCAGACGGGTCAAATTCACGTTGCTGTCAGTTGTTGGCAGCAGAGCCTGTAGCTCTGGGGATCTGCGGTGAAGACTTTGCTGTGCCTGTGTCACAAGTGCCAGCATCAGCTCCCGCTCTCGGAGCAGCTCCGGTGCGGGCAGTGCTGAGAAATGAGTTTCTCTGGCAGTCCTCCAGATTTGCCAGCATGGATGAGCCTGGAGGTGCCTTTCCCCCAGCTGTGATGGCCGGGGAGTGGCATGCCTCAGTGCGAATGTGACTAGTGGCAACTGGGATGTATGTGCCTCCCCAGGCAGGGGGAGTGTTTCTGACTCCGTATGGGCTGTTCCGCATCCCAGACTGACTCCCACAGCCTCGCTGGGGTCAGGGGGGCAGAGCAGGATCCTGGCCTTGCCGGCTGGGTCAAGCACCCCAAGCGTGTAGGGAGAGCTCCGAAGTGCTGCTTAGTGCAAGTGGAAATGGCTTCAATCTGTGTTTTGACTGATGGGTCTTTTCAGGAAATTTCTGAGAATAACATTTCTAAAAATGGCTGCTTCTTTCCACTGATATTTCCTGGAAAAGGCTGTAGTTAATTTTAAACCACTATCCTTTTCCCTTTTCAAGTGGAAATGGCTTTGTGCTTGTCCTCAAGGCTAATGTCATTCTTTCTGACCTAGCCCGGGTTGCGGGGTGGGGAGGGACATTGTGCCACTGCCATTGCCTCCTCTTGCAGGTCCTGTTGGTCTTCCAAGAGCTGCAGAAATTGGGGTGTTGGAGACACTCTGTGCACGTGCCTGCTTTCCCCATGAAAATTAAGAACTTCTTATTAAGTTATTATTATTAATAGTCACTTCACAATTATGTTTTTTGTCATTGATTCCTGGCCAGCCCCGAGTATACAAGAAAGCTGTCCCTAAAGTCATTCCCTAAAGCTTTGTTCATCAGGGTCAGGAAGGATATACTGAGCTGGTTATCGCACCCCAGGTGCAAGGATCCAGCCCTGCCTGGGCTTAGGGACAATCAGAGCCAGAGACAAGCTCCTGGAGCAGCCAAAGGGAGCTGGCAGCACTGAGCTGTCTGGGGCAGGCAGCCCCTTCGCGTCGGGCAGAGCATGGCTTCCCCTGTGGCTCCTGGGCAGGCTCGCTGCTTCGGGTGGGAATATGTCATTAATTTTTATACCTTCCCCTGTAAACCATCGACCCTTTTTATGATGTCATGAGGGATTCCTTAATTTTGCAGCTGCTTCCTGGTTACGTCAGAGAAGAGCCTCCCGTCCTAGAGCCCAGCGCTGCAGTCCAGGACGGCTGGAAACAAATGAAGTGTTGAATATCTAATGGCTTCCACAGGGAGAGCTGCTCCATCCTCCCCAGGCCCCTGGCATTCCTCACCTCCTAGGCCTCCCTCCTTCCCTCCCTCGGACAAGTCAGGGTTGCAGAGGGAGCTGCTGGCTCCTGGGCGGCCCCAGCTGCTCTGGGAACACGTGCAGCGAGTTCCCCAGTGCTGCTGCTGCCACCAGGACCCTCCTGCCTCTCCATGGGGAGACATCAGTACAGGGAGGTGGACTGGGGGCATCCAGGATGTTACTGAAATCCGAAGGTTGCTTTGGGAGGAGTTCGGCCCTGTGTGCTGCAGGTGGTGATGTTCAGCTCGGCCACAGTGCTGGGAGGGCTGGGGCTGCCATCCTGTTTGCTCGGAGTCCTTCCAGGAAAGCTGCCCATCGTTCCCAGGGTATTAGCCAGGGCTGAGCAGTGCCTCCAGGTTCCCAGGCTCTCTCGGGGGCAGATGAGTGCGTGTGTGACTCGCCAGTTCCCAGAGCTGGGAGTGCCAGTGACTCACAGGTCCCCTGCGAGGGGCTGTCGGGGAAATGCCCCACAGCTGTGAGCGTCCCCCTCGCTTTGCTGCTTTATATTCCCGTGGTTTTGTGCGGTCTCCACCAGCCAGGGCCGGCAGCAGGGCTCTCCTCACCCATTTCCTGCAGCCAGCCCCACCCCGGGGGGCTGCCCTGTAGCCCTGCCAGGGCTTCGTCTGGCGGGGAGTGACTCACGGGGAAAGCTGTGTCTGAGCGCTGAGGGAGCAAAGGAATTGCCTTCAGGTGGTGTCAGCTCCGAGGTGACCAACCCGGGTCTTTTCGCCCTCAGGGCAGCAGCCAGCTGGTGAATCAGTTGTCTGTGCCTCCACACTTGATGTGCTGACACATCAGCCGGGTGCCTTCGCCCCCAGCCCTGCGCTCACCGAGCTCCTGCAGCTCCTGTGTCCCCCGGCCAGCCCGTTATGTCATCCTTGGGACTGTGTCCACAGAACTGTTCGTTCTTTTGAGTGCCTTCCCATACAGTCCTTCACCCTGTCACCAGGAAAGGTGGGTTCAGCTGTTGTTCCCTGGGAGCAAAGCACATCCCTGCTGCTCTGCCAGCACTGGGATCTCCTGCTGCCAGTGCTGCTCTGGGCTTCCCGACCCGGAGCCACAGCTCAGGTGAGGACGGAGAGGCCAGCATGGAAATTGTCCCACTGGAGCCCTCCTGACCCTTGGCTGGAGCAGTCTGGTTGCTTTAATCAAAGGAATCTGGTCTCTTTTGAGACTTGTTGGCTGGGATTGTTTTAACTGCGGAAGGTTCAGCATTCCTTATGTTTTGTTAGCTGGGATGCATGGATGGATGGATGAATGGAGGAGCACATCCACTGCTTGCTTGTGAGCTCAGGGGTTGCTGTGGCTCCCTCCCACCCAAACTGGGGGCACACTCGGAGCAGAACAGCTGGGAGCCCTCCCTCGCAGCCCCTGCCCCATCCCTGTGAGCAGCCCACGTGTCCTGTGCTCGCTGTGCCCCGATTGTCCCTCGCAGGATTTCCTTCGGCACATGGCACTCGAGCAGCCCCGAGAAGCTTCCTCCAGCAAATCCCTCTCCTCGTGGGCGGCTGCCCCTTGCTCTTTTCCCATTCCCATTTCCTGTGGCTGGTTGTGCTGCCCTAATAAAGGTTTGGCACTGCTGTTTTGCACACCCTAGTGGGAGAGGGGATGTGTTTATCACTTTTCCTGGAGATTATCTGTTTAAGCACTCTCTGACAGTTACAATAACAAGGGCAGCGCGTTGTGTTTCCCAGCAAAAGGACACTCGCTGCTGAAAGATGTATAGCACTAATTAGAAATACATAACATCCGGCCACATGGCAGCCTTCTCCCGGCCGCTCCATTTCCTGAGCTCAGACGACTTTGACGACAGTTGGTTTATGTTTTCCATGAATATAACGTTCTCAGAGAAACACAGATTTCTCCCCGCTACAAAAGTCCCCTCTCTCTCCGTCTCTCACCCTCTCCCCTGTGCAACAGGTAGATTTATGGCTGCAGAAGTCCTGGGTCGGGCTGTGCTGCGGGCTGGGTGGGAGCAGAGCCCACAGACACTGGGAGAGCCCAGGTAGGTGCTTGCAGAGGGCGCTGCAGCTGCTGATCCACCCAGCTCCCTGCAATCCCTGCAGGAAACTGCCTCCTGGTAGGGAAACAGCGCTCTCTGTGCAGCCCAGTCCTCAGCTGGAAAATAACCCCCTCTTTCCTACGTGCAAAGAAACAGGAGGATTCCTCTGCAGCTCAGCCGCTTTTCTTGATCTTCAGAAAAACCGCCCGTCCCTGGTTCCCAGTTGCTTTTGCTCTGTGCTCGCCGCCTGATGCTCATCAGCTCCCATTTTTTCCATCCCATCCCTCTCCCTCTCTCGCCTTTGGGCTCTGCTTCAGAGCAGATAGCCTGGGCGCCAGTTGGAGGAGTCTGGGTCCAATCTCCAGCTCGCAGCAAGCAGCAATCACTCCTACAAGGACATTTTTGCAGAGGTCCCCACGTGCTGCATGGGAGCTCTGCTGCCTGTGACACAGGTTAGGTGAAGGGAGGTAGGAAGGTGGAGCATGCTCAGGGAGCTGAAATCTTAGCAGGTTTTAACTGTTGAAACGGATTCCTGTTGAATATGGAAAAACTGCTGCCTTTCAGATGTTTATAGCTTGGCCAAGTGTGGACAGATTTCTAGTAGGACAGGAAAACTCTCTGTTAAAAAGGTTATTCTGCAGCAGAATCTCAGATCCTTGTTCCAGGATTTGCAGTTGCTAGATTAGCTCAAGGAAAAGGTTCTAAGTGGTTTTTTTACAAATAGGGGTAAGCCACTATCTTGTTTCCTAGCCTCATTCTCACAAGTGGCCAAGCTGTTTGGCTGAAGATTTTCAGGAGGATTCAGGCTGAGACAGGCACCCAGCATGGAAACTTCAGCAAAGTCTGAGCCAGCTGGAAAAAGGGGCTGACAAGTGGCAAGTGTCAGGCAGGGCGCTCAGAACTGTCACAGCTCATGTCCTGCTGCCAGTCTGGCCTCCAGAGCCCCTGACCTTCACAGGGGCTTGCAGGGGTCTGCAGGGCTCTCACTTATTTTTCTGGTGCAGAAAGACAGATCTTTGAGGCAAATTAGCCTATGAAGCGTGGGGCAGTGCAAATCAGTCATTTCAAAGTGTTTGATGACACTTCTGCTTTAAAATGCTCTGCCTGCTCCTTTCTAGCCCTGTGCAGAATTCCATGGACCTGAGTTTTGCTGAGGTTGATGTGGGGCTACAAGTGGTCAAGAAACAGCCTAAGGAAGCTCCCAAAAGGAGGCTTTTCAGGCCAGCCCAGCTCCCTACTGTGGCTGCAGAGTGGCTCCAGGGGCTGTGTGTTGGTACAGCAACACAGACGAGGGTGTGAATTTACCCTGAGTCAGTCTTGGCTGCGAGTGCTGGAGGCCTGACCTTAGGTTGTGGTTTAACAAGCATTACTGAGGTAGCGGTGCCAGCTTTGCCCACCTGCCTCTCCACCCACGCAGCACCTTTGAAGGCAGTGGCACAGCTGAGAGGTGACATTTGTGAGCCCGCTGAGCTGCATGATCCTGTTCACAGGGTGGCTGCGCAGGCGAGAGCTGAGAGGTGACGTGACAGGAGCTGTTTATCCGGGGCTGGCATTAGCAGGGACGTTTGCCGGGTTACAAGGGGGAGAAAGGTGGAGGGGGAATGTGTTGTGGTTGGTGGTGCTGGATGATTTCCTGTGGAGCGTCACTGCTGTGGCTGCTGGTGGCCCAGAGGAGCCACAGCTCCAACTACCTCAGAGCTTGTGACCTTGTGGCACCTTCTTTTGCGTGTGATTTCTTGCCTGACACCTCCACAGTGTGCCCCAGCTGCGCGGCATGGCTGGGTGTGAATTGGGAGGGTTATCTGATTACAGCCCCATTTGGGGTTTCGGGGGAGGAAGTGGAGTGGATTTGTGGCAGCTTTAGCTGTTGGGGTGCCATTGATGCCACTTGAAGTCTCTGTCAGCCTGCAGGGAGGGGATGCAGGGTTGTCTGTCAACCTGATACTCATTCTGCTTGTTCTGCACCCACCGTGGATCTGGGGAAACAGATCTGGGGGTTACAAGGTTTGCCCTGATTCGGGCAGTCAGGATCTCTCTGCCTGCTCTGCAGCAGCTGGTATCTCCATTTTTACTAATGTGGTGCAACTGCAGGGGCAGAAATGACCTAAATGTCACTCCATCCTCCAAAAACATCTCTTTTCCAATAAGTTTGTGTCTTAATGTGCATTACCAGTGGCACAGACTATTGCTCAGCTCATGAGTAACGATGCCCTGTGGGCTCCAGAGCAGATTTGTTGCTCCAACCCTCATTTCAGCATATTTTCTGCAAAGTATTTTCCTCTTAGTGCCAGGCTCAGACATTGTGGGTGCACACTGTGGGTGCAGAGAGTTGATTTCCTTATTGCCCATCACTCAAAACATTCTACAATGTTTAAACACCCCGAGTGCTTTGCCCTTTGATTGTACCCTCACCTTGTCTCCTGTGGCAGGGGTGGCCTGGGGTTTGTCCCCACAGCCTCTGTTAGCCCTGGCCACTGGCTCCCAGCTCAGGGCAAGCCAAAGCTCCCAGCCTCCCGAGGAAAGTGGTGAAAAGGCACAGAGAGAAAGTTTCTCCTGATTTATGGTGCTTTCCTCTTTTGTCCTGCAATTAATCTCTTAAGAGCCTTTGCTGGTGCATGTTCAGGGGTCTTGAACAGGCACCCACCTGGATGTTTGTCCTTCCCTGCTGGGGGAGCCCCCTGGGAATGAGGCCGATGAGCTCATCCGATGAATGAACTTTGAGGACTGGGGGAGTTTCGTGCATTTTATGAGTTTAATGATGAGCTGACAACACCCATGGTAGCTGAGCTGGAACTGTGTAGAAACAGCCCTCAAATGTGGGTGTCCTCTTGCTCTTACCTGCACAGTGGGCAGCTTTGCAGGCTGTGCCAGGGCTGAGCATCGCTGGGGTACATCGGAGCACCGTGGCTTTATGAGCTGGTGGGCACATGGTTCGTGTCTGCAGCAGCACAGGATGTTTGATGGACAGCTGTACCTGCCACAGCTCAAGTGCAAGAAGCTCCTTACTGTATTTTGGGTGTTAAATGTCGCGTGGGGAGCTTGTAGCCTGCAGCAAGAGCTGCTGGTGGCAGTGGGAAGGGCTGGGACCATGCCTGGCCACAGCCACCACAGAACACTGGTCGGGCTTTTGCAGCCAGTCTCTGAAATACACTCTGAAATATGGCACGCCCATCACCTCAGCATCACAAACACCTTTAGCTTTGCCTGATTTGGAAGGGATCAGGATGTGGCTTTTGCACCAGCTCAGTTTGGGGGTCACTGTGAGTCTGGCTTGAGCGCACTGCCTGGAGTCACAGGGGCTGCCCACTCAAAGTGTGGGGGTCCATGTTGAAATGCCTGAAGATTTTCAGTCCCCAGGGGACTTGCCGGACTCAGGTGTGGCAGCGGGACCACCGTGGTCTTGTTGTGTGTCCATTTAAGACAAGAAGTGAAGACAGTGCAGCGTCTCACCCGAGTGCAGGAGGAGGGAGCGCGGGGAAGACGACTGTAATTTCTTGGACTGGACTGTGGCCAGAGCACTGGGACTAACACTCTTAATTGTGGGAAAGGCTTCATGAAAGAGATTTACTGTCCCAGAGTGGTCACATCTTTAGTTTTATGTTTCCTCCAAAAGCTGACAGCCCCTGCAGTACGGCACTTCCTACCATTGCTCTGCGGCACCGGCTCAGCCCTGGCTCTGGGAGCAGAGCATCCTCATTCAGCTACCAGGTGCCTTTGGTGCCACCCTGGGTCACCCTCAGTGGTCATCCACACTGCCGAACTCATTGACAGCTGTAAGAACTGTCAGTCAAGCCTACAGATGTTCCGCCTTATTTTTCCTGTATTTTCTTGGTGCGTTCTAGTCTTTTTTTGGTTGTTTTTAACCTCCCACCCCACTGCTCAGAAATGATCTGTCCTTAAAACCCCACTGTTTGTTCCGTGCACCTCAGGTGTTTTGCTAGCCACGGCTTAAATGAGGTCTCAGTGTCTTGCTCTAATCCTCTTGCCCTTTGCTCAAAATCCCTGCTCTGCCTCATCTGGACAGTTCAGCTCCCAGCACCTTCTCTGTGCTGATGTCTGGGGCAGAGGTGCCTGGGAGCTGGGGGTCTCTGGGGGCTCTCCCTCCCTATCCCAGCCCTGGGGCTTCACTCACCCATTCAGAGTCAGTACCTGTGAGTTTGTAAAAATCCTCTGCCTGGCTTGGGGAAGCTGTTCTCAGGGTGGAAGCCCTGATCCTGCAGAAAGCCAGTGAGGAGCATCCTGCACAGACTAAATGGCATGGGTGGATAGGAACCCCCTAAATGTGTGGCTTCTCCCCAGCCAGTCACTCCCCCACATCTTGGGAGGATGTGGATGAGGAGTAGAGGGAGCTGGGAGGGCAGAGGCTGCCCTTAAGGCTTAAACCCCTTCTGAGAACTCAGGGCAGGCTGGCATGTCCTATGGCACTCCCGGCCGCGCCTGGCTCCAGGCAGTTCCCTCGAGCCAGCTCCCCACTGCTCTCAGCAGCCTCAGAAGTGGTTTCTGGCTGGGTGTAGATGTGCCAGGGGGATTTGCTCTCACTCGGAGCCAGCTCTGTTTGGAAGAGCTGTGGTCGTGTGGCATCTCCTTGAGTAACAGTTCCAATTAAGCCCTCTTGACAAGCTGTTGTGTGACTGCGGCGCTAATGGGAGGAGCCCCCTCCTCAGCTGCCGAGGTTGAAACTCCAGCAGGGACAGAGATCAAACATGCGGCTAATTACCCTTTTAACACTTAAACATACCCCGCTCCTCAGGGGAAGGCATCAGCCCCGAGCAGCAGCTTCTGTGCTGGGAGCCCGGAGTGCCAGCGTGGTCGTGGCTGGCTCAGCACATGCGACGGGGTTGGGCATGGTGTGGGCAGGGTGGCTGCAGCCTCTTCCTACGCTAAAGCAGCTACTCACCACCTTTTCTCCCCTCTACGTGGAGCAATTGTGTCTGGGACAGGTGTGAGTTAGGGAATCACTCCCTCCTGCCCCTCATGGGGTGCAGAAAGGGAGGCTGTGAAGGTGAAACCGGATGGAGCATCTGACCCAAACCCGCTCTGTCTTCTAGAGTGCATCTCTGAGGATTGCCGCTCCGTCATCCAGGAACAGGCCACGGCCCTGGGGCTCTCCATGTTTGCACTCCTGGTGAGGAGGTGCACCAGCCTGCTGAGGGAGTGTGTGCCAGGTAAGGGCTTAGCAGCAGGATCCACGCCGGGGCCCAGGAGGCAGCCTGGTGGGGGTCAGGCCTTCATTCCCTGCTGGTTTGTACATCCCTTCCCCTCTGTTGGGACCTGTGGATTCTCCTCCAGCATCCCAAGCTCTGCCTTAGCAGCAGGATCCACGCCGGGGCCCAGGAGGCAGCCTGGTGGGGGTCAGGCCTTCATTCCCTGCTGGTTTGTACATCCCTTCCCCTCTGTTGGGACCTGTGGATTCTCCTCCAGCATCCCAAGCTCTGCCCAAGTTATAGGTGGATCAGCTGTAGGAAAGCCCCTGATGTGTGTAGACAGAAATATTTGGAAGAAAGGGATGGACTCAGGCCATGCTTTCTGCCAGCAGCTGGGAAACTTCCCAAAACTGGGACCTGGAAATCTTGTCTCTGTGATGGGTGCAGTGGCACCCTGCTGCCCTCAATAAAGGGATCACAAACACCCTGGCTTGCCCTCCAGGCCAGTCTATGTAGGGAGAACAGATCTGTCTTTGTGCTTGCTGTGGGTTGTGGCTGTTCCCTTGTGCGTCCAAGGCTGGGATGTTGGGATCTGTGTCATACTTTCCCAGTCCCTGCCTGAGCCTGGCTGTGGTGAGCTGCCTCAGCTCTCACGTCTTGTATTTGCAGTTCAGCCACAAGAGATGGAGCAGGAGGATGAGGAGGACGACATCAAGGTCTCTGCCTTGCCCCAGGACCTGAAGGAGCTGCTCCCCAGTGTGAAGGTCTGGTCGGACTGGATGCTTGGCCACCCGGACACCTGGAATCCTCCTCCAACGTCTCTTGAGCTCCCCAAACAGTACGTGCACCCTCTGGTTTCTGCTCCCTCCCTGAGCTCCTTGTGCCACCCTTCCCCCTTGCTCATGCTTTACTGCTGGCTGTGGCACCGTGACCTGAGCACCCAGGCAAGGCCCACTGCCCAGGGAATGTTGGGAATCGTCACCCTTGGCGACAGTGACTTCTTCACTGATGTGTGAGTGGGGCTGGAGGGTGCCTGGTGGCTGCCCTTTGTTTCCGTGTGTTAGAAGATGTTTATGAGGCGGATTTTTACTTTCTGCTTAGGATGTGCATCTGGTTTTGTTGGGATACCCCTCCTTTAGGTGTTCCGCTGGCCCGGCCAGCTGGACAGGCAGGGCCTTCCTCTGGACCAGAGGGAACTCCATTTCCAGCATAAGCATTTTGTTACCTTTGTTTTGACTGAGTCAGGCCAACCTTGGTTGGGCTGGGCTAGCCTGGAGCTTGCCTGTTCCTGGAGCTCCAAAAGTCACCTCCCCTCTGCTTCAGAAACCGCTTGTCCTTACCCTGCAATGCACAAAAGGGTTAATTTTCTAAACTGGCTGATTTCAGCCCATTAGTCCATAATGCGGACTAGGCAATTTGCATATTTTTGGACAGAAAATTGAGCGAAGGGGCCAAGTATGGAGTATGCGAAACAGCGTCTGAGCATGCTCCGTAGCTGCTTTCCCGCAGGATTTTCCATCTGCCTCCGGTACTCCGGATCCAGAGCCTGAAATCACGTCTTATTGTTAATCCAAAGGAGCCAGAACCCAGGGTGATGGGAAGGCGCATTAAGAGTAATCCAGCAAAGTGGCTTAACCATTAATGGGTCCCCGCTCCGTGCGTCAGGTCCAGTCCTGCTCTCCTGGTTTATTGCCTCTTACTCCAGTTCTTTTTCATTTGGCTGAGGAAATGGAAATCTCACACAGGAAGTTCTGGGCCTCATTTTGTGGAGATGGAGTCTGTTTTCTGTTTGTCGGCTGCTCGGTGTGGGACCGCTGCCTGCTCATGTGAACTGCTGCCCATCTTTGGGCAGGAACTCAAACTGGGATCCGTCACGTGAGCGCGGCTGCACCAATCCCCCCTTCCCCTCGCGCTGCCTGCGCAGGGAGCCGCCGAGCCCTTGGCCACGGGCAGCCTCGAGATGGAATTTCTGATTGGGTTCACGCAGCCAGCGCTCGGCGCCTGCCCCAGGACGAGCTGCTCCCCCTCCTGCGGGGCATGGGGCCGTGTCCCCCGGGGTGACAGAGCAGGTGCGGGCTCCTGCTCGCCCGCTGGGGTGGGAGAAGGTGGTGGTGGAGGTGGCAGCCCACCCCAGGGCTCTTGGGGGAACAGCGGGCGTAGGCTGGGGGCTCTACTCCACAAGCTCCTGATGTGCTCAGTGGAGGAACGAGGGTCCCTGTCTTGCTTGGCCTCTCCATGGAGGGTGGCTGAGCAGCCCCTCTTATCCCACCATGTCCATCCTGTCCCACCTGGCCCGTGTTGGCTCCCAGCTCCTCCACCCTGGTGCTCTTTGGCTCACGTGGAGAATCTGCCTTAGCCACCCTGCTCTTCCAGCCCAGACCTCTTGTAAGGATGGGTGTTGGTGGTCCAGGACTCTGGGACAGCAGCGGTTGAGCTTCCACGGAGATGCAGGTAGTGATGAACAGCAGGGAACCAGCTCTGCTCTTGGGCATGACCTGGGATTTGCAACGTCTGCCCTGGGGATAGGAAAGGAAAAGGAGAGCACTGGGTTAGTGTTTCAGCTCTCTATTGACACAAGCCTGCTGGCTGCCCTGGGGCTCTTCAGGAACCAGGTAGAGCCATCGAGTGCAAGGGTTTAGATAGGAGCAGCTTCAAAGAAGTTTAGAAGTAAAACATGGGTCAGAGCAGCAGGCGTGGTGGAGTAAGCCAAGGTTTATGGGCAGGGTGAGCTCAGGAGCGGGGAGAGCACATGAGGAGCAAGTGCAGATGCCAAGTTGCAGAGCTGAGTGAGGGGCCTGCGCCGTGTCACACATGCTCCTGCTTCTGGGACGTGCTGTGAGATCCCACCACTGCCAGCAGACAAGCTGCTTGGATACTCTTAAACCACTTTCCTTGCCTCTTGTGATGGCAAAGGCACAGAAAAGGGATGTAGAAATCCCCTGAAGCACAGCAGCGCCCTGCAGGGATGCCATGAACGTGCTAAAGCTTCTGGAAAAAACAGGCCTCGTACCCACCTGGCAGCCCACTCAGAGCCCAGAGCTCACATCAAAGTGCAGCTCATCCAGGGCCAGAATGCCGGGCTGGGCTCGTGGCCAGCAGGGCAGCTTGGCAGGACTCAGCCAGAGCTTTGGGCCGGGGCTGTGTGTCCCAAGGCCTCCCTCGCCATGTTCACAATCGCTCCTTCTTCATATGGGAGAGAGCTGGGGGACTTTGAGAACGTCTAAACTCAGCCCAGCTGTGGCAGTTGGTTTATTGCTTTCAGCTGGTACTTGAACCCGGGTCCTGGTCTTGGAGTCTTTCCCAGGTTTAATCCCCGGAGCTTTCTCTGCAGCTGTATGACACTGCGCTGACCCCGAATGAGGATAGGAAAATAGAAACGGTGCCAAGCCAGAGTCTCTTTTTCATTTGGAGTCTGGCTGTCTGCCCATGACCAGGGTTACATAATGGGAAACATAGCTGGGGCTCTGGAGAGCCCGCGTTTCACCACGCTGCCCAGACCTTCGCGTTCTGATGCTATATATCTTCCTAATTGTAGCTCGGATGCATTTATCACACTGCTGGATTTGAGTCCTTACAATAAAAAAAAAAAAAACTAGAACCAACCCCACACCAAATTCCTCAGCTCACTGCCTTCCCCCTTGGACAGAGGCGGAGGGAAAGGTGTGAGGGGTGAGCGCTGCCGAAAGCCGGCAGATGGATATGAGCCATGCGGGAGTGGGCTCTGTGGAGTGGGATGAGAGGCTCAGGAGGCTGTGTCTTCGGGGTCCTTTTTCTTGGTGGGAGCTTGGGAATGAGCCCTGGTTCCTGGCAGGCACCCTCTCCCTACCTGGGGGCTCAGCAGTCTTGAATTCAACCCAAGCGAGAAGCTCCACCTTTCCCCAAATCCACTCTTCTTGGTCTAGTGCACTCATCCAGCTCCTGACCACACTGCATGGTCACCATAGTCTGGGGATGCCCTGGAACAGGTTTTCAGTTGTTGGACTTCCTAAACACCTCTCAGTGTGTGTATTTGAGAGGTGAAGGGTGTCCTTCCTATTTTGGAAGAGGTGCTCAACGAGCTTTCCATGACTCTTTCCTCACGTCTTTCCAGAATAGGAGCTAAACTTAACCTTGGACATCTCTGCTTCAGTGCCTCGGGTATTGTGTGTCTGAACCAGGTGTTGCCAGGTCTTCTAGCAGCAAGCAGCTGTCACTTTTGTATCTTAAAATTAATTTCTGTCTTCATGTTTCATGGCAAACCTTGTGTCGAGTTCTCTGCCCAAGAGAAGGTGGTTGATTAAGGCAGTTGGAGAAGCATCTTTCAGACCAAATGTCCCCAGGAGTGAATTGCAGAGATCAGGGTGTAAAAGCAGGGATCCTGGGAAGAAGGGAGTGGGGTGGATGCCCTAAGGCAGAGATATTGGCAGCAGATGGGTCAAAAGGTGGATCTCCAAGGAGGCTGCTGTGCAAGTGACTCCATCCCCTTTTGGGACATATGTCTGGGAAGCAGATGAAGAGGGCTGGACAGAGGGACAGCAAAGCTGCTCCTTGCTCTGCTCTGTTGCCACAATTAATTCATTGCTAAACGAAGCACAAGGACTGATGGGGAAGCCACTGGCTGGACAGACACTGCTGCAGGGCTGACCCTGGCAAATCCATGCTCCTTCCACGCGGGGCCAAGGGCCTCTCAGTTTGTGGAGACTGTCTGCAAGCATTTAAAAATGGTTAATTTAAGCCGAATATTAAATTAAATCCAAAAGCTGCGAGCACATTCTAGAGCTTACCTTCCCAGAGAGATGTGCCAGATCGCTCTCATCACATCGCTCTTGCAGAGAAGTGTCACTGAGATGGCAGCTCCCACTGGGAGGGATGGACAGAGTCTTGCACAGGGGTGCCAAGACATTGCAGGAGTTTGCTGGAGACTAAATGGAAAATCCCTTTTGCAGATTTCAGCCTCAGTAACGCTGGCCACCAGAGTTTCCCTATCGAGACAGCAAAGCCAGGGTTCAGAGGTGTCTCAGTAGTGTAAACCTGGCTGAGATTGGAGATAAAGTCGACCAAAGCAGAAGCCAAAAGTCTCAGTGGAGAAGGGGGCTGTGGCAAAGCAGAGGCTGGCTGGGAGGAGACTGCACCTCTCCTGGGGAGGAGAGCGTCCCTCCAGCTCTAAAGGCAGGTTCCTGGGAGAGGAGTGGGTTTATGGATGACCATGTGCAGGGCAGAGTGGGGGAAATCACTGATGCAGAAGGGCTGTGACCACCTCATCCTGCTCTGTCTGAGCCCAGAACAAGCTTGGTGAACACCTTTTGGGCAGAGCTCCCATGGCCAACCCTTTTTTGCTCCTTGCAAAGGAGCCGCTTTTAGTTCAGCTTCCCGTGGTCCAGGAGAGAGGAAATACAGGAGGAGGATGCAGAGCACCTCATCCGGCGGGCACTGGGAGCCGGCGGTGCCGGTGCCTGGCCCCGGGAGCATGGCCCGAGGCGTTTGCCATCTGCACGGCAGCGCGGCTCGGCAGCGGCTGGGAACACAATGCAGGGCTTCTTCTGCGCCGCGCTTTCCGGGTTTGTGCTGCAGCTGTGGAGTTTGGATGTTAGTGTTTAAACAAGCTGGTATTACACAGGAAATGGCCACCTCCACAGGCCCCCGCAGGCTTGTAACATGGGGTCATTGTGCTTGATATTAATCACCAGGCAGCCCGCGCCCCCGGTGAGGATGGTGGCTCACGCCGGAGCCCCGCGCGGGGATTCGGCGAGCATCAGGCTCACCCTGGCATCCTCTGCTCTCATCCCCGTGCTTCGCTGTGTGCCTTTTGCCTTGTGGTGCTGCCCATCCGGGCATCATGTCTGCCAGGAGCCATCCCCAGCCCTGCCGGGGCGGCGCTCGGCCCCGGGGCCGCGGTCCAGCTCGCTGCGCACTTGCGCGGCTCTCGCCGCTGCCTGGCCGGGCCGTGTCCATCGGCGTTGCAGCTGGGCTGCGCTCACACTGACAGCTACATTAAACCTGGAATCCTGAGGCAATAAAAAAGAAATTAACTCTTATTTTTTTTTCCTGTCCTAGTGGAATAAGCAAATGTAAATGTGTCTGTGGGGAAGTGAATGAACCCCCGTTCCGAGGAAAGACCTCGCGCTAACCCCCTTCTCGCTTCCTCGGTTAAAAGCTCTGGGAGCCTCGTCCCTGTACCTGGGAGCTGCGTGCCTGGGCTCAGTGTCAGTAATTCGGGGCCTCCCTCTGCAGAGGGACGTCGAAGCCGTGGCACTGTGCGTGCACAGAGCTTCCAGGCACCTGGAACTGCCTGGGCTCTGCACAGAGGCTCCGGCACCACTGCACCGAGGGGTGACATAAGCCAGAAGTGCCTGGGGGTGGCCGTGTGGTGGTCCTGGGCAGGGGCAGCGGGGAGAAGGAGGCTGACAGGGCTCACAAGTGTTGTGTGACCTTCCAGGGCGAGTGCATGTCCCAGCAGGAGATTCACAGGGCCGTAGGTGTCAGTGCGAGCCGTTTGTCCTTGCTGGCTTTGCCAGCAGCAGCAGCTGGTGAATGATCTTGGTGGTGGCAGTGATGGGAGATGCGCTGCAGAGGAGGAGCTGCACCCGAGGGGGTGGCAGAAAATGGTCAGAACTGATCTCTGCAGTGCCGCCTCTGCCATCACAGGAGAAAACCAGGGGAAAATGCCAACGCTGCTTCTTTCTTGGCTTTCTGAGGGCTCTGCAGGGCGCTGCTGGGGTAGCACTGCAGTGAGAGCCGGCTACCCAGGGAGCCAGCCCAGCCTGAGATTTGACTGAAGTGAGCCCAGGGTGGGAATCTGTCACATCCAGGGCAAATGGCAGATGTGGCAGGGCACTGTCAAGCTGTAGGTGAAGGATGAAGTGACAGGGACTGCTCTCACACTCAGGGACGGTGAGGGGTGCCCTGCCTGGCAGTGCTGCTGGTGGGGAGAGGGAAGGGGGCTGCTGGGCTGGGTGCCTGCAAGGGCATTAGCAGTGCCAGCTCAGTGGCTGCTCCTGTGGCTTCTTTCTGGCTTTGGATGCCAAGCCCTGTGGAGGGAGATGCTCCCTGTACTTTATCTGTGCTGATATCCCTGCCACCACCACCCCTGCCCTGCTGTGAATCCCAGTCCAGCCCAGCATCCTGCCACTGCCCTCTGCCTCCCTCCCGCCCTCACTGTCATCATCATCCCCTGCCTGCAGCTCTGCTTTTTGGGAATACAGGCGAGCCCTCTGCAATGTGTTTCTTTCCCCTCTCCTCCACCACAGCCCCATGCACCTGGCTGTTCCAGCTCCCTGGGAATGTCCCCTGCATCCCTGCCTGTCCCCAACACCCCAGAGCTCTCATTCCCCGGCAGCTGCGGGCACTTTTCCCATTCCCATCCCTGCTGATGCCTCTGCACCTCCTTCATCCCAGCCAGCCCTTGTGGCCGTGGGGCCCCACCAGTGCTATGTGACCGGCCTCAGGCAGCCGAGCCCAGTTGCCAGCAGGGCACTGGGGGAGGCTGAGCCTCCCAAGCCCTGTGCATCTCCCATGGGCAGAGCTCGCCTTGGAGGTGGCCCAGAGCAGCCCTATCACATCCGGTGCTTGTCTCTGCAGCCCGGGCCGGAGGATAAACTATCAGGGCTGTGGGGCAGTGGATCATTCCTCTTATTATTTTCTTCTTTTGCAGATAGGGGTCGTGGAAAGTTCAGTTCCTTTTAACCCTCGCAGCTCTGTTTATTTTCCAGCTGGTAGCACAAATGCAGCGTTTCCCATTACATCACAAAGGGCCTCGGACAGATCCCTCCGAAAAACGTGTTGCAACTGTTTATTTTTTTCCATATTTAAACATTTCTGACAGCCAGACCTGGCTGAGCCAAGCGATGGAGCTTTGTGAATGAACCCAGCTCCTGGTGTCTGTGACCAGAGGGTTTTGGAGGACCTCTTCTCCTCTGCAGGACGTGGGCTAGGGCTGGCTCGGGGACGTGGGCGACTCTGCGTTACATGTGTGCTGATTACGTGCCGGGCTTTGATTAATGGCTCCTCATTCTGCCTGGCTCCCAGGACGCTCTTGAAAACAAGATGTTTCATTTCAGTGTGCTTTCCTGGTACATTGATTCCCGTAAATAACCGAGTGCAGACTCTGTCCACCTGGAGCAGTTCAAAGAGCAGGGGGCCTCCCTCCAGCCCTGGGCTGCCTCGGCCTGCACCGGTCACTGCTGCACCCCCAGGGATGCTGGATTCCCTGTGCTTTTCTCCAGAGGTGTGGGGTGGAGGAACAGCCCACCAGAAGCACATCAGCCCCAGTTTCCCCTATTTCCTACTTAAATCCCAGTTTACATCCTAAAAAACCCCAAATCTGAGTGTTTGCAGAAACAGGAGGGAGAAATGCAATGCAAGGCAGCCTGGTCAGCTGTAGTACCCCCGTGTTTGTTGCCTGTTTCCCTGCTTTCTCCGTGCTGACTCTCTCTGGGGTGCTGGGCCCTCCCTGGGTTGTGCTCCGCCACGGGGATGTGTGATGGGAATGTGTGGAAAGCGGTCCAGGGCTACCGGTGGCCCCCTGTTTGCACATCACTGCCACTCTGGGAACGTGAGACATGGCAGAGGCAGCTCTGCAGGTCACTCGTGAGTGCTGAAACCCATGGCCAGAAGCAAAACACGGCTTTAACCCCCCACGGCTGGGGCTTAACTGAGGAAATCTCTGTGCTGCAGAGCCTGGCTGCAGCACCTGGTCACAGCCGATAAGAGCTGAGCAAAGGAGAGGATGCTCCGGGCTGGGCTGGACCCCCCTAGGGTGGATTGGAGCCCTCCAAGAGCCCCTTCAGCCCCGACAGCAATGCGGGTGTTCGCTCTGTCCTCTAAAATAGAGCAGCAAGCATCCCTTCTCCCGTGCGGAACGAGCCGGGCTCCTGCCGGCACGGGCTGGGGGAGCGGGCAGAGGTGGGCAGAGCAGCGGCAAGGGCGAGGTCCCGGGAGCTGTCCCCGTGCAGGGGGACGGTGGCCGGGGTCAGCGCTGGCGGGCGAGGGCCACGGGCCCTGCCGGGGTCGGTGCCAGCGCAGCTGCGGAGCCGTCCCGCGGGGCAGGGCAGCAGCGGTGCCGTGCCTCGCCTCGCCTCACCTCTCTGGTATTCGCTGCAGCATTGCAGGCAACTCCCAACGCATTCCAGCCCTGAATTGCTCACGTCTCTCCTCGTTCTCCCAGGGTCTCAGTAGATGTGTGGGCGACGCTGGCTGACTTCTGTAACATACTGACCACAGTGAATCAGTCGGAGGTGCCCTTGTACAAGGACCCAGATGACGACCTTGCCCTGCTTAGCCTGGAAGAGGATCGGCTGCTCTCGGGCTTCGTTCCCCTGCTGGTCGCCCCCCAGGAGCCCTGCTACGTGGAGAGGACCTCGGACAAGGTCAGCAGTAGGCCAAACATCCCCCCTCGATTCCTCCAGACTTTTATTCTTGGGAAGTTTTCTGTGCAAACGGAACACGATTAAGTCATTGAGAAGGGTGTTAAGGGAAAATATCGACCTTTCAGCCGCTGACATCCAGCTCTGTGTCATGAAAACCCCTCTCGACTTCCTCTGGTGTGTGTGTGCTCGCTGGCATGTTGTATATACGATCATTTCCTCACTTGTTTAAATAGTGCAGCTTGTGTTGGCAGAGCTCTCGGTGCACTCCAAATGGTTTGCATCATGCTTAAAGCACCCTCCCCCTCCCCCCGGCCACAAAACTCTGCCTTAGGAAGGCAGCCAGGACTTTTTTCCTTCTCTAAAGAGGAGAGTGATAAATAGGTGACTAGAGAGAAGCAGACACCATGTGTTAACGTACAAAAGGCTTTTAGGAATATGAAGCATTCCCCACTGCCCGCTCTCTATTTTCCTTTCTTTGCTCTAGGAGCCCATTCTAGGCTGAACTTTCCTTTGGCTGTTTGTTTTTAGAATAATGAAATCAGTTCCCTTGTTGATGTGGGGTTTTGGGTCTGCTCTCTGCCACCACCTGGCCAGGAGGGATCTGGGGGCTGCACTTGGAGAACGTGTCTGAGCCTGGTGGGGGATGGAGGAGGCACAATGGCATTTGTTTTGCACGCCCTCGGAGGCACGACAGGATGAGAGTGGCTCTCAGCAGTTTCCTGCTTGGAGGCAGAACTGCAGCTCCAAAAACGTGGCTCATCTGGGAAGCTGCAGTGTCCCCTCCCTGCGGGGTTGGTGCTCCAGGAGGAGAAGTGAGGATGCAGAGGCAGGTTTCTGTGGAGAGCCTGCGTGTGACAGTGGCAGGGTGCCTTTCCCTGTGCCACTTCTTCTTTGTGGCATTGTCCTGAAATGACGGTGAGAAATTCAGGACCTTTCTCACAGAGGACCCAAAGGTGCAAATTTCTGTTTCACTTCTCTGTCTGCCCCAACCTGTGCTCTCAGCACTGCCTGCAGCACAGGAGCACGGGCTCCCAGTAAAACCAGGAGCCCTCCCAGTTTGGGGAAGCACCTGAGGCCAGGAAGTGTCTGTGGAAACATGAATTTCCTAGGCTCTGTTTGGCAGGCTTAAAATAAGAAGCGCGCGGTTGCCACTGCTGCCCCAAGGTTTGCCCAGTGCGTGTGGTGGCCTCATGGGGGTTCTGCTGGGGACAATCCCAGTGCCCCACTCCCTATACAGAGATTCCTTTCCCAGCAGCCACAAACCAGAGCCCCCAGCAGTCAGGCGAGGTGGCTGAGCAGCCCTGGTGCCCTGTAACTTGTGGGAGGGGGTGGGTATTCCCCGAACTCTGCCTCCTCTAACCACACACCAGTTTATTTGGAGTGCCATCTACCTGCCCTGCCACGCACTTGCGCTCATCTTCGTGTCTTTGTCCCGAAGCTGCACCTGAGCTTCCGAGCTGAGTTCTCCCTGTCCCAGCTCCCTTCGGTTCTGGTGCTTTGTAAGGAAACTGCACAACCCCACGGGTGGGACTTGGTGCCCTCACAGCTCAGCACCAGCCACTGAGGAATTGGGGAATATCGGGCATGGTGTTAGCTCAGTTCTGCTGAAAAAGCAGCACCGATCCCAGAGGGAAGCAGCCAGGCCTGGCTGTGCCTGTACTCCTTTATTTCTTTCTGACCAGCATTTTCATTAATGGCCAGACAGGTGAAGCAGCAGGTGTGCGTGTTCAGTGTGCAGAGGACACCTGAGAGGATGAAGAGGAGGTCAGTGAGTTAGAAAAGAGAGCTCAAAAGCCCAATTTCCAAGAAGGGCCTGAGTGAGCTGGGGCTTTTTAGTCTAAAGGAAATTCGGGGAAAAGGCAGAGAGGAGAACAAGCTGTCCTCCGGCTCCATGCTGAAAAGCACAGGAAGGAACAGGCAGAAATTGTAGCAAAATAGATTAAGATGAGACTTTAGGAAAGGTTTCGTACCTTTGGGTAGTTCAGCACTTGAGAGCAGCTTCCTTAGTGAGTCTTTGGGAACTCTTCAGCCTTGGAGATTTTAAAATCAGGCCGGGGTGACTCTCTCAGGTACAGCTTGGGTTGAGGTAAACACCTTGGAACAGGAAGCAAAGTGACCTCTTTGGATGATCCTATCCCATTTTCTGCGGTTTAGGAACAATCTGGAACGGGACTGGAGTGGCAGCTGCATCAATAGAGTCAAGTGACCGCCCTGTTCCACAAATCTCATCCCTCTGCAGCATTAATGAAGGAATTATTGGGCTCTGCAGGAGCAGGGTGTTGCAGAAGGCACTGCAGAGCCAGCCAGGCCTGAGAGGCGCAAACCCACCCGAGAGTGACTGTGAGCAGGATACAAAAAGGCACTTTCTAGCAAAGAATCCCCCAACCCAACCTAAACATGTGTGCCATCTCCAGTCCATCACCTGCTCCTTGCCCTCCCTGTAGCGTGCAGAGCCCAGATGAATCTAACTCCTCAGCAGTTCATCAGTTCCAGGCCAGGTTGGACAGGGCTTGGAGCAACCTGCTCTGGTAGAAGGTGTCCCTGTCTATGGCAGGGGGTCGGAACTGGATGGTCTTTAAGATGCCTTCCAACTCAAACCATTCTGAGCCTAGGGGATGAATCTCTGGGCTATTTGCAGTGGAAGGGTGCACATCTGGCTGAGCATGGTGGCATGTTGGGCTCTGTGTCCCTGAGCCTCCAGCAGGCGATGGCAGCGGAGCAGCTCTCTCTCTGGCACTGATTTTTTTCCCATACTGGTTTTTCACTGCTTTTTAGCAGGAGTTATTTTTTGCACCCAGTTTCTTTCTGTTGTGTTCTCAGTCTTGGCCCAGTTTTCAGCCCAAATTCTTTGCTGGAGAGGCAATGAGAATGTGCTGCTCTTTATATGGCACAATATGAGTGTCTTGTGGGCTGGGAGGAGGGTTCTGGTGTGCCAGAATGACTCTGGGTCCCTTTTCTACCACTTGCATGGTGAGGGAGAGGCAGTTGGCTTTTACCACAAGGATATCTCACCTTGCTTGCTGATGCTCCAAATCCTTACCCCATTCTTTTACCCCTTAGCTTCTTAATTAATTTGTAACATTTCAGAGGAAAAGAATCTGTTGAAAGGCAGAACTGGAGGGAATTGGGCTTGAAATGGTGTTGGGTTCTTGGCTCTACCAAGAGGGTGGTTGTTTTGTAAGCTGTATAGGACAAACACTGTGCTTCCCACTCCTTTTTGTTCTCCACGTCCCATTTAGCAGATGGAGTGAAGAATTCAGCCAGAGTTTCTCAGTAAGTTTTTGAGCATTTGGCCTGGCTCTTATTTTGAGTGAAAACGTTCTGACTCTGTTCGCTGCCATGAAGCCGCGCGTTCGAATTCCTGCTGGAGCCAGTGGGACACTTAGAGCTTCCCATCGTCTCTTGCACTGTCATTGGAGCTGTAACCAACAAAAGCTGGCTCCGGGGTGAGCAGAACTCGGGGTTGTTTTCCTGGGTGTGTGTGTTGGGCACATCTCCACTGCAGCTTGTGTGATGGAACACCACCGACCGTACCAGTCAGCAGCAAACTATGCAGCCTGGTGCCTGAGCTGTCAGCTGTGTCTGCAGCCCCTGCAGCCCAAGGAGACACTGCCAGGACCTCCCTCACCCAGCCTTGGACCCGAGGCAAGAGCAGGGAGCAGCAGCATGGCTGAGTTAAGGTCGGGAAGGAGGAAGGTGGCAACTGTGGAGTCACGGTGCTGCTGTGGGGAGCTGGTAATGGAAACCACTCGGGTCATGTTGAGGTTAAAGAGAGTCCTGGTGAGGGTGCGTGGGTGCAGCCCTGAGAACCTGGGGCACGTCCTGGATTCCTCAGCTCTCGCTGGATGCTGTTGTCTCGGGAGCATCCTGCTCTGCAGTGACCCCGTGGAGCTCGTGGCAAAGCTGGATGAGGGCTGCAGATATTCCTGATGTGGAGCAGAGCGGGGAGGTTCTCCTCTCCGCAGGCATGGATTGTCCACATCCCTGCAAGCTCTTCATGGGCTCAGTGTGTGCATCCCCCAGGCCTGTGCCTGCAGCACACCCTCTGCCACATGCCCCAGCCATGGGCAGATGTGGAGGAGAAAGTGTTAATGTCCCTTCCCACAATAAACCTCTCTGCATGGGGGGTCCTGAAACCTGAGCCTGTCTCTCCTCCCCCAGCCCTGACACACGTTAATAAAAGGTTTTTAAACGCCAATAAAAAGGCAGCAGCCCCAGCTCACCAGGTCCGGGGCCCAGGGTCCTTGGGAAGGCACTTCACAAATGTGTTTTTTGCATTTTCAGGCTTTTGGCTGGTGAATAAGATTGAGGAGAAATACTCCTTCCCCTGATAACAATACAGTGAGACGCAGGATCAGCAGTGTGTGGATTAAAACCAGACGGTGCATGATTAATACATGTGCTTATAGGGCCAGTCACTGTGGTTCCCTCCTCTCAAACAGAAAGGCACTTTTTTCCCTTTCCCTCATGTGCATGCTCATGTGTGGAGTGGACTGTCTCAGATACTCACCACTCAACTGGTCTCAACCCTGTCTCACCTCACCAGGCAAATGAAAGCCCTAAAATGCAAGGCTCTGAAAATTAATTAGCGATATTTTACTGCCAGACGTACAAGCTGGGTATTGCGTGGCTCCTCCAGCTCCGGGGTGGCCGGTGAGCTTCCCACACCTGGTGCTGTTCCTTGTTTCACTCACCTGTCAGTGCAGATAGCCTAAACCCCAAGCTTTATTCTCCCTAGAAATCCCAGATCTCTTTCCTCTGCACTGTCCAGCCCAGGTGGATAGTTCAGATCTAGTTGGCCCAACATGCTCTAGATTGGCAGTAGCCTTTGGATTAGCTATTTAAGAGCTAATTATTATTTAGACTTGGGCTAAAATTAATCCTTGTCTTGTTACTCATTTCACTTATTTTTGGTATTTCAGTCTTCCTAAGACTCTCAGAGATCTCTTGGCAAGCATGCAGTCATGTCTGATGCTTGTTGGAAAGGGAGCCCCAGGTTTAAAAGCCCAGGAGGAGTAGCTGTTGGAGTGACTGGGCTCTGTCATGCGTCTAAACACCAGGCTTTTTGTCCTTTCCAAGACCTAATGACTTCTGGAATGCCAGGGATTAAATCCACCTCGGAGTGGCCACACTACAGTGATTTTGGGAGGACTTTTTGCAAGGCATCAGAGAAAAGGTAGCAAGACCAGGGCTCCGAGAGCACAAACTCTTTGTAAGCAGAGAAAAAACCCCAGCGAGCAAATGTAACTGTTTTCTCAGCATCCTTTCCATACTCCCATTCCGTAGCCTTGGAGCATCTCCCTCCAGCTGGCAGGCAAATGCTCTCAGCCCATGAGAGCGAGAGCTTCCAGCTTGGAGCTTGGTCCAGAGAGGAAAAGGGAAACTGTGAGCAGAGATCGGAGCCCCAAGGAGGAGAGTCCAAGGAGGAGTCATCCTTGAAAAACTCCTTCCATTCCTGCCTGCCTCGGTTTCCAAACAAGCCGTGAAAGATCCCTGCCGCGGGCAGCCCTGCTCGGAGCAGGGACTTGGCAGGAGCTGGCAGCCCCGAGGCGGCAGAGTAAGAGATGTTTACATTTTCTGACCAGTATCTGAACTCCATCCCAGCCTCGACCTTGCCTTTCATGTGGTGCCTTTGGATTGTAAAAGGCAATTAAACTAAATTATGGGCCATGTTGGAAGGTGATGTCATGGGGTGATGGAGGAGAGGCTGGATTTTATGCCACCACAAAGGTAGCGTGGAGAACATCACCTGCCTTGAACTCCTCAGCTGTCCTTGGCATCACCTTGAACCGCGAGTGCCAGGCGCTGTGTGGGCACCATGGGAGCCTCTCTCTGCCTCTGCCAGGTGCCGTTAGCACAGTGGGAAGTGCCAGGCTCAGTCCACGTCCCCAGGTCTGGGTGGCAGAGGAGGCAACACTGGTGTCTGTTGTGCTGTTTTAATGCAGCATCGTAGCAACGAGCACAAGTCCTGTCCAGTGACTGCTGCAGCATCTCCTAGGGCTGCGCAGGGCATCTTCCAAAGAGGAATCCTGTTCAGTTAGCGTTTGGCTTCAGTTTTTAATCACTTTTTAAGCTAAGAGAGTTCTGAGGAAATTCTTGAAACTGAGTTTCTGCAGCTGAAGGTGAAGGGAACCGATGGCAAACAAGCGCTAGCACGGCACGAGGACGCTGAATCCAGCCCTGGAGAAATCTGCAATGTGGAATAACAGTTCAGCTTCTTGAAGGGGGGAGTGGGTTAAAAAGAAGAAGAAAAAAAAAAAACCTGCAATAAATCTAGCGAGTGGAATCTGCGGGAAATGATCCCATCTGGAAAACTCCAGTGCTGGTGCTGCTGAAGGCTTAAGGAACGATGCAGATCGCAAAAAGCAAAGCCTGCAGTCTGAGGATGACAGGCTGCTTAATTGATGTCCATTGCAACTGGTACTCTGCCAGTTTATGTTGGCCGCCTGCCAGCGTGCTGTAATTTTGGGGCCAGGTGTGAAGCGTTTCTGTTCCATCTTGTTCCCAAGCACCTACAGAAGCCTCACACATCTCACTCGAGGCTGCAGCCCTGTAGGAAACAGCTGTACAGGTATAGGTGAAAGGAAATGTCACAGCTGGGCTGGGAGCCCTCCCCCGTGCCTTGCCCAGGGCTGCGTTTGGGGGGCTGCTCCCCCTTCTTCCACCCCCACGCCGGGTTTGGGGAGGTGGTCACTGTCACAGGCACACCTGCCTGTCTGTCAGCAAGGTGCTTTGAACATCGGGGAGCTTCTGGGAAGAACGTACAGGTCAGAAACCCCCTCTTCAAAGAGGAGCCCAGGGTGGTGTGCGTCAGTTCTGGGAATGGGGAATCCAGCCCGGGAGAGCCCCGGATGCTGGCAAGCTGGGGAAGCTGCGGCCATCTCCACTGGTTTTTTCTCCCTCGTGAAACCACAAGGAAATTTCCAACAGCAGGTCTTGTAGAAAGCACAAACTCTTGATTCTGGAAGGCTGAGAACCCTTCAGGATCCTCAGCAAATTGTCGCCAGACCCAGTTTCAGGCGCTGTTAAAAACATGCAGTATTTCCTGGCTAAATTTGCTTTGTCTCAGTTTCCAACAATTGAATTTTGCCGTAGGTTGGGAAGTGGTGGGTTTTTGCTCTAACTCTGATACATGAATGCATCCCCAGCCCCCCCAGTTCCCATCCTTTTTTCATAAGCTGAATAGATGGAGTGAGAGACAGGACGGTCTCAGGCATGGTTTGGATCCCCTGGGCTGCTCTCCTGGTGTGTCTGAGCTGTGGCTGACCAGGCTCCACACGTTGCTCCTCAGGAGGAGGTGACACTGTGCTGTCCCACTCTCCTCTGTACCCATGGATGCTTCCAGTGTCCTGCAGCCTTTGCTCCTGGAGACACAGCGTGACATTAACTGTGTTAAATAGCACGGGGTTTGTTCCTGAGAAGGTGACTGAGCAGTTCCAAGTTTCTGCCTGTTACTGAGTTGCTCTCTTGAAAGCTTGGGAGGGTTTGAGATGGTGTCTAATCTGCTGGCTTTATCAGGAGAGGTTTTCTTTGTCCAGGTCACTGAACCTATTGTTAAGCAGCATAAGCCTGAGCAAGCTTCCCTGTGGCCCCGCCAGCACTGCCCTCCTGTTTACGCTGACATTTTAAGACCTCTGCTGACCAGATTTTAATCCAGGCCGTATCCTGTGCACCGCAGTCTCTGGGGCATAGGAGCTTTTCACGTCCTCTCGCCCCGGCTGTGCCGAGTGCTCGGGGCTGCTGACGCACGGCCGTGGCATCGGGCTGTGAAACGGCGCTGGGGGCAGCAGGAGTTCAAAGCCCTGCAGCCCCTTTGCCACAGCCAGCCGTGAACAGGTCCTCCCGTAGCCCTGGGCAGGCAGGATGGGCGAGGAGGGGCAGATCTAGCAGCAGCCCTCACCCTGCAGAGCTGGGGTCCCGCTGCTCTGCCCGGTCCCGGGGCTGAGAGCTGTGTGTGGGAACTGCAGTCGCACTGCGAGGTGAGGAACCACCTGCCAACGTGTTAAGATCCAGTTACACATGTTCTCTTAACCCCCCCTGTCAGTGAGAGGCAGAGTGGCTTTGTGGTCTGGGCACAGCTCGCAGGGAAGTACAAGGTGCTGCCTTCCAGGCAGCCCCATCTCCTGCGGGGGGAAGCAGGGAGGGAAGAACCAGCAGCTGGTGGAAAGAACCTTCCCAGTCCCTGAAATGCCTCTTTCCTGGCATGTGCAGGGAAGGAGCGCTACCACTGGTGCGTGGGGAGTTTTCTCAAGTGGCTTGTGATGTTTCCATGCATTCCTCCCCAGCCTTGGATGCACCTCTGCCTCTCCTCCAGGCTCATCTTGGACAGGGCACTTCAACCACAGCGTCGGCTCCAAGTGAATCAGGGTGTGAGCCGTGCACGTGCCCCAGCACATGTCAGGTCCTCAGCCAGCCCTGCACAGCTTGGCTCTGGTGTCAGCTAAAGGCTCTTTTAAAGTGTTTTCTGGAAGTGAGATGGGATCATCAGCTCGAGGCAGAGACTGACAGGATAAATCAGCCTCATCCATGCCTGGTGTTGGATCTTTCCATGCGGATCAGATGACGCTTGCTGTCAAACGTCCTCGCTTCTGTCATGGTCAGGCTGGGTTTATGTAATGAGATGGGAAACTTGTGTTCAGTCCTTTTGTCCTAAAAGCTGCTTCCAGAGGTTCGGCACAGATTCTTGGGAAACGGGAAATGTCCTATTCAAGAAACTCGCTGACCGTGTGTTCCCGGAGTTGGGAATAGTGGAGTGACGTAGGAAAAGAGAGTCAGACCGTGTGCAGCACCTCCTTGGAGCACACTGTGTGCACCCTTCACTTCCCTTGGGGTTTTCCAGTGGGAAATGGCCTTGTTTCTGCTGCCCCAGCACCCAAAGGCCTCAAAACCTGCCACCTCTTGGCAGGACATGAGGCCCAGAGAGTGCACAGCTCTGGCTGTGAAGAGGTATTGCCATGGCTTTAGTGTGCTTGGAATGACATATTAGAGCCCAGAGCTCATGGAATTTGCTGATTAGTCTATAAGTGTATTGAAAGGCCTCATTAAAAGACCATTAATGCTGGATCCCCTCCCAATGAGCCATCTCTTATTGCTACCCAGAGAAACTCTTGAGGAAATGGAAAGGCTGCTCTGGCTGGCTGAGCTGTCCCTGGGCATGAAGTGTGGCCTGAGACAATCTTTGTGCTGCTCAGGTGTTAATGTGGTGCTTTGGATCACGAGGGGTCCCTGTGACTCAGGGTTGCATCTTAGCCTCACACTTTGGCCCCTGGATACGCCCCCGCTGCTCAGACTCTTCTTTCTGGTACTAAACTCAGTCCTTGACCTGACTCTTGGCCTCTGCCTTTGGCTCAGCTTTGGAGGGACCCTCTTTCATGGCACTGTTTTGTCTTTGCCCAACTGAAATGCTTAAATCCCATCTGAAGGCGAGGGCGGCTGTGGTATCCACCAACGCAGCTATGGGAAGGACCTCAGGAAACCCGAAAAAAGACCCAATTAATAACTCCTCATTGTTATCCTGAATAAGAAAGATCCACGTCCTGCAAAGCTTGCCAAAGAAGTGGACGGGCTGGAATGCAGGGAGTGGTCAGCCCAAATAACAGATGGGGATCTACTCTGTCTCTACGGGAGACGGAAGGTGACCTCTGTCATTGAGCTTGGAGTCTGCTCCCCATGTTTCTGCTCCCAGCTGGAGCTTGTGTTGTTTTTTGTGGATGCCAAATCCGTTTGCCAGCTCTGGGCTGGGGCTGGGCGAGGGTGGGGAGCCCAGCTCCCGTGGCAGGACAGAGCTGTCACCCTCAGTGCCCTTCTGCTGTCACATCCCAAACCTGAGAGAGAAGACAACACCACGATGATCTTATTTATTGTGGTGGTTTTTTTTTTTCTCAAAGCCATTGAAGTCAAAGCACTTCCCAGGCATTAATGAACGTATCTCCACAACACGTTGTGACAGAAGGAAAAGCAATTTCCTTGTTAGGGATTGGCAGCAGAGGTACACGGGGCTGAGGGACCGAGCTGGTCCCACAGGAAGCCTTGGCTTCAGGATGAGAACAAACCCCTGATACCCAGGATTTCAGGCCAGTGCCTCAGCCCCAGGCCACCCGTGTCCCTTAGGAAGACGAGGGGGTACTAAGGGAAGGTTCATTGGGAAGCATTAAAATTCTTCCCAAACACAGACCCCACATGAGCAGCTTTACTGCTGCTGGCCTGCCCGTATCTGTGGTGGGACATGAAAAACGCTGGATATTTAATCCATCAGATAATTGAATCACATTTTTCCCCGTAACATATTTGCATATATTTCCTTAAACATAAGGTAAAACCCGTAATTTATTTAAATTAACAAAATTGGCCTTAACATTTTACATACCAGTATTTACATAAAGCATTTTCTCCGCCATATGTAACAAATATTTGTCTATTTGTTTGGATATTATGAATAGTGACAGCTATAGTTCTTACTTGTAGTCATTTCACTGATTTATTTTTTTAAAGCTTTCCCAAAACTTCATTGTACTTGGAATAGGTGGATGCACACATAAACACAAGCTCTCGGGATGAAGACAAATGTGTTTTCTGAGGAGTTACTGCTTGCCTGGTCTGTGAACAACAATTCTGGTTCCGTATTTATCTTAAGCATAAACGAAGTGATGTTTATTATAGCAGCCATTATTAGGGAAGGAAGGAGATTTATGTCTATCCAGAAAATGATGGGGTTTGCTACATCCTTCCAGAGCTGCGTCTCTTCATCTGATACCTGTTCCATGCGTGATTCCAAGGAAAAGTGGCCCTGGAGCAGTGCCCCAGGGTGTGTCAGGGAAGTGCCTGTTGCTGTGCATTCCTGGAGCTGATGCAGTGACCTCCCAGCTGTGCCACATCTCTGGTGTTGAGGTCACTTCTTTTTGCACTCTTAAATCACCCAGATACTTCTCGAACTTGCACCCATTGCCAGTTTTTATTATTAGCTCCCTCTAGTACCAGTAACTTTTTTTAGTTCTAATGAGCAAAGATTTGATCAGCAGTGATCTGAGCTTTGCAGAAGCCTCGTGCATGAAATGCTCTGGTCAGTTCAGGCCGTGGGAGCTGAGTTTGCTCAGCGCTTGCCTGTTTTCACACTCATAACTACAACTTCCATTTAGACATGAGCATCCTCAGCAACTTCCCCGTGACTCGAGTTAGTGACTGTCCTGATGTGGGGAAGGAGAGATCCTCCAGGTATCCTCATTTGGGAACTATGGAATACCTGCTAAACATGCCTTTCTTCCTGGGAATCTGGGAGCCTCTCCAGTGCTGAACCAGTGGAGGTGGCAGAGCCCTCACCACAGCCACACTTTGCTCCACAACATCCTCCCCTCTCCAGGATAAAATCCACCACTTTGGAGAAGGATTTATTTAAATGAGTTTATTTTTTTATGTGGCTTTTTTGGTCTAAAATGAAACATCTTGGCATGGCAAAGTGTGAGGACAGGAGAGAATTTGCTGGAAATCCTGGGAGACTTAGCATGCATGTGCTAATAGGGTATAATTTCCACCCTGCCGTGTCTCTCCTCCTACAGACTGAGGGGCATGGGCTGTTCCTCCTCGTGATGAAATCCTGGAAGCCTGGTGAGGGAGGAAAGCCTGGCAGCCTGTTACCCCTCAGAGATGCCCCATCCTGTCTTGGGCAGTGCCACCCCTTACAGTGGGCACCTCGCTCCTCCTGGAGCTTGTGGATCTCCCGTTCCCTCGGGCAGGATTCCCACTTTTCAGCTCTTCCCAGGTTTCACCTCGATTTCCCCCTTTTTAATAGGAATGTTTGGCCTCTTGCACTCGGGCTCGGGGAGGAGCAGCTTGTTTCTGTAGCTGGCCTGGTGCCAGATGTCATCACTTCAGGCAGTGCCACGCTGCACATCTTCAGCAGTTTGAAATGGAGAGACAGAGAGAGACAGATAAGATCAGCAGCTTTAGGTGATGGCATTGTTTCAAATAAACCATGCATGACCCAAAGCTTCCACTTCAAATGGGGAATGAAATTGCTTCATCCTTTGACAGCTTGCTCCATGAAAGAAATTTATCTTCACTTAATTGCTTTAGATCCCAAGAGGCTGTGTACAGTAATTTCTAGGAGATAATTATATCAAATTAAAAAAAATATGTGACTATCCGACTGCTGAGCGTGAATGCAGTGGCCAGAGAGCGGGGAGGAAAGAGGCACCACAGCTGAGCCCTGCTCACAGGATACTGTTCCCTCTCCTCGTGATCCACAGGCACTTGGAGAGCACACGACAGTCTGCCTGCAAGGGATTGGGTGCTTTGTGCTGAGCAGCCAGCTTGGAGCTGGGAATTCTGCTCTCCCAGAGCATCTTCAGGAGCAGGGAAGCCTTTGCTTCCCTGCTGGGGCATGGCAGGGATGCCTGTCACCCATCCCTGTCCCTCACGGACAGAACACCTCGCCGGGAGAGCTTGGCAGTGCCTCCATCCGGTTCATTCTCCGTGTGGATGTACAGTAGAGCTGAGGAACAAGAAAGCTTGTTGATTTAAAAACATGTATATTTAGAAGCAGAGTGTAAACTTCCTGCCCAGGCTGGGATTGGATTCTCGGCTATGTTTGAGTTTCCAGTTTTCATTTCCTTTGCCCTCATACTTAACATTGTGTATCTCCCAGAGTGTGCCCCAGACTAATCTCTCTCTAACCCTCCCTTGCCCCACATTTTTCTGCCATTATTTGCACATCAGTTCCAGCTCTTCCAGGAAGCAGCATATCTCCTGATTGTCGCTCCGTGCCACGGCTTAGCCTGGGCTCCTGCAGGTCTCCTGTGTCCCTCTGGAAGTGACCTCAGACCCCAGCCAGTGGCAGATCCGAGCTGGGGACCGCAGCAGGGACAGAACTGCTGGCAGTTGCCATCCCTCAGAGAAAGATGGACTCTTGGCACGGGTTTGAAATCCTGAAGGGACATTCATTCCTCTTGTTAGCTCATGGGAAACAATCACTGACCAGTCCCAGCAGGCGTAAATCCATCCTCTAAGTCTTCTCTTTCTCTCCCTCACATCAGACTTCACGCCCTCCCCGACTGCTCCTTGTGACATCTCCTGCCCTGCCATTGCCTCTACAGCCCCTCTCCTGGGGACAGAGAGAAAGTTGTTCCCCCCAGGGCTGTGACAATTTTTGTGTGTGATCCTGCGTGGGCTTTGAAAGGGTTGACAACAATCCTGAGCCAGAACTGAGCTCCTCCCCTGCCCTGTGATGTGCAGGCTGGTTTTTGAAGTGCGATGCTGCTTCAGCTGTTCCCAGGAAGTCTGCAGGGGAACTGTGTTTGTACTAAGGAGGTAAAGTCCCCGTGTGTTTCTGGAGGGGATCTGCTCAATGGGCTCTTTGATGTCATCTCAGTTTTTGGACTTACATCAAGTAAACCTAAAAAAGAAAAGAAATCTTTTGGCTTAGCCCAGAACATTTGCACCTGAGCAAGATGACCTGTGGCTGTGCTGGTGTCTAAGGGAGAAATCCATGGCCACCAGTAGAGCTGTGGCCTGGAGCAGGGAGGTGGAGGCTTCTGCTCCCAAAAGCTGCCTAGGTTGTCTCAAGTGGTGGGAGAGTTGTCACATGTCAAATGTCTCCACAAGGCAGTCCTCAAGCACAGCGCTGTCCCCCTGTACTGATCAAGGTGCTGCTGATGGTCAATTTTATACCACCCTGGGTGCAGACAAAACTGGGTAGTTCAGGCCGTTTGTGCTGCACTGAACAGCATCTCCCATCTCCCCGTGGCTCTAGAGCCTGAGAAATGGTATGTTGGGATGACTGTCCCTAAATATCCTCACATTTCATGTGTTGTTTCCTAGTTCAGACCTCACAGACTGCCACGAGATTTCCATTGAATTGTGGGAGTGTTTAATTGCAGGGAGGTTGGAACTAGGTGATCTTCAAGGTCCCTTCCAGCCCAAGCCATTCTGAGATTCTTGGTCCTGGCTGCCCAAGCCCAGCTCCCTGACAGGTCACACATCCTGATCTGCAGCTGTCATTACCTTTTCTTTTTGTGTGAGACGTCCTGACAAAGCTTGGCACATCACAATGGTCAGCAGCTCCCACTGCCCTCCCTGACAGCCTCTGCAGCCCAAATTGCCTTTGTCCCTTTGTGTCCTCCTTCTGGGAATGATCCTGGGAGACTCCTGTCCTCCAGCATGGGGTAGCCATTGTATGGGGACACACTGTGGAGCTCCATGACTGCTGATACACCAGTCCCATAACAATTAGCAACTAATCAGCTGGGAAGGGATGCTCTGTTGAGGACAGGGAGGACTGGGGTGGGGTTGGAGGTAAGGGACCAGCGGGCCATGGCACTGCGTGGCCACACCAACCATGTCCAGGAGCTCAAGCCCAGCCCTCTCGGTCCCTAGGGATAAGATACAGCACTTTCTGCCACTGTGATATTTCCCTGTGTTTTCCCATAAAAGCTGTCAGCAGCTGTCCCTCTGTCCCTCTCCTCCTGTCCTTTCCCCCCTTTCTTGCCATATTTTTTCACTTACTCCTTTTTATTCCTGTTAGTGAAGGACATTTCACCTAAAGTCACTTGAAATACAGTTCCTGCTCTAAATAATTTCAAAGACTGGCTGCCTTGAGGGACAGAGCCTTGGGGGACAGGCAAGGGGAGTGCCAGGGATGGGCACCCTATGGCAGAAGCTGGCAGAAGAGCATTTCAGAAATGGAGGGTCTGGCTGCTCTCACAGCTGCTCACAGCACAAGCCAGCGTTGTTGTTTCAGAGGCCACGAGTGAATGAGTTAATGATGATCCCAGATGGCTTCAGACTTCGCCTCTTGCCACCCCTTCCTGTTCCCCCAGGATCTCAGATGGTGGCGGGAGATGAAGTAAAATTCTAGAGTTTATTGTAAAGTTCATCCCTCTCCCTAAATCATGCTAGAACTTGTGTGTGCTGTGTTGGCAGCTTCAAGGGGATGCTACCTGGTAATTAATTAGTTGTCAAGAGACAGCCCAGAGCTTCCAAGTCTTTATATTCTTGCTAATAGAAATTGCTCTGATTACATTTTCCCCCTTGGCTGGAGGGATGAGGAGCGGGAGCGATGGTCCTCGGGCAGCTGGAGCACGCCTGCCTGGCCTTTGTTGGGACTCCTCTGAGCGTGCTAGCACATGCTGCCATGAGCACAAACCCTGAGGGAGCCCACTCCTGAGCCAAGACGTTGCCAGCCTGTTCTGCTCACGTTTCTCATCACACACTTCCCCTGCCTTTGCAGGTGAGCCCTGCCACAATTTCCCTTCAGCTGCTCCTCGGGGTCTTTCCTTGGCATCACCATTCCCTTCCCCTGCCCAGACAGAGGTGCTTAACATGTGCTTTTAGAGCCTTTTTTCTGGGCTAAGCTTAGAGAAACATTTGGTGTCTACAGAGGTTCCTGGTGTTTTCCCTCAGCCTCACTTCTGTTTCCTTTTCATTTTTATCTCCGTGTTTCTGCAGTTAGTTGTCAGCAGATTTAGGTTTTTACCTGCAGAGTGCAGTCAGAGAGAAAGAGGTGCCTGGGTTTTGGGCTCAGCCAAGCAAGGCACTGGTCCTAAGCTGGGCTACTTTACCCAATGGTTTGTTAAAGAACCATTTCCATTTTTGTGCACTGGTTTATATTTTTCCCGTCTTTTTTCCATAGATTCTCTGCTAACAGCTGACAGTTCCCCCTCTCCTCTTGTCCAGCCAGTGTCTGTGTGTCCCCCAGCAGCCTGGTTGTGTCTGACACCTTGAGCAGGCTCAAAATCAGCATATCAGGAGCTGAACTCCATCGTCCATCCTGACGCTTCTCTGGCCAGCACCACCACCTTGGGGGCAGCAATGTCTGACACCTCAGCTCTGTTTTAGCGATGCGCCTAACCCCAAACCTTCCCATGGCTCCAGGGAGCCGCTGCCTGGGCAGGAGCTGTTGGGCTCGGCGCTCTGGAGAGAAGCAGCCCAGCCCTTCTGGCAAGTGAAGAGCCCAGCCCAGGGGTGCTGCAGCTCCTTGGAGCCCATCTGCTGCCCTAGGGAGCAGCTCAGCCCCGGCTGATCCCAGGAAGCATCCCGGCCAGCATCCCTCTGGATGCAGCGTGGCTCTGCCGGATGCTCTCACGCCTGCCGGGGCCGTGCCTTCCCTTCCCACCCCCGGGGAGCCCCGGGAGCCGGGCTCCGGCCCACCTGACACGGCCGCCTTTGCAGACACATGGTGCCTTCTCTTTGTGTTTGGCTTAGTGTGGGAGGGCTCCACGCTGAACTCCTGGAGCTTTCAAGCTATTGTTAGTGCCGACCCGGCCTCGCAGCAGCCGTGGCAATTTTACAGGCATGGCCCCATCCCTAACAAAGGCAATTAGGATGCTATTCTGTTGGAGCTTTGGGGATGAGAGATTTCTAGTGTCTGGAAGGAGCAGTCTGGAAAGGGCATAATCTAATGCAGAAGATGAAGACAAAGGCATGTTGGAGGCAGGATGTGGGGAAAACGAGGGCATGAGATGCTCAGAGGGCAGAGCTGCTGCGGGATTGGGGGTTCAGGAGCCCAGCAGCTCGGGGTGCAAGAGTGGAGTGAGCAGGAGAGCAGCAGAGATGCTGCTCTGGGCAGGTACAGGGAGGTTGTTTCTGCTGGGATGGGGTGAAGGGGGAAGGGCTGGGGGGAAGGGGAAGAGTTGGGTGCTCTGTCCTTGGGCAGGAAATGGTGGCTCTGGTGAGAAAAGTATGGGGTGGAAAAAGCCCCAAAGGTGTGACAGCCACTAGAGTGTGACCCTGCAGAGTATTGAGCGAAGGAGATGGAGGTGACAGTGGGGACAGGAGTGTCACAGGGCTGTCAGGTGACCTTGGAGGTGGCACTGGAAGGCTCAGGGAGCAGGAGAGGGTCGCAAGGGCCACCAGCCCCGTGTGGTTTGGGGCGATTCACCCAGGGCGAGTCAGGAGGCCGTTCCCAGTCACAGGGCTCAAGTTGCATTTCTTGCTGCTGGCTCCTTCCTCGCTTGGCTTTTCCAGCATCTGATCTGAGTGTTTGTTTGCTTCCAGTGATTTCAGTTGTTTTCTATTTTAGCTCCTGACCCCGAGTGCCTGGGCTGGGGCAGGCAGGCACCGTTTGAAAGCCGCCACTTGGCGGCAATAACTGTTCGAGCCGCGGAGCAGCACCCATCTAACCCCTCTTTTCACACACTCGGAGCTTCCCAAACATTAACCTTTGGATTAAAATTTTCCATGCTTGGTCTCTCCCCAGATGTGATGTCTGAGCTTTGGTTTGGGTTCATGTTTTTCATGTTTGCTGGATTCGTATTATGGGAGAATGAAAGAAATACTTTTCCCATTTACACAAAAAAAAAAAATTATAGTCCTCATTTATTTGGGTTTTTTCTTTTTTTTTATTCGGGGATTCACCGAAAATGGTTGAAGTTTGAAGCTGAAAATAATTAACTTGGCTGCAGCAGGCCGTTGTCACGGCACTCAGGGAAGTGCCACAGCTCCAGGTGTGCGACACTGGGTACCACCAGCACAGCCTGCACAGCCCACTCCAGGTACGTGCAGGCACTGCCAGCAGAGCCAGGAGAGCCTTGCTGTGAGTCAGCCTGAGTAACTCCAGATCTGGCAGAGGGCGTCTGGCTTTTTGTTTTTTAGAAAAGAGGGGGAAAAAAAGTTGTTTTTCAGGCTCCACATGCAGGCTCCCGATGCGCCGGGGCCGCGCGGGCTCCCGGGCCGGGGTGAGTCAGGCGCGGGGCTCGTCACCGCGCTGCTCNGGGACACGGCCGTGCTCTCGCCCTGGGGTGGGAGCGCTGTGGCTCAGATCCTGCCCCAAGGCCCCCGTGCAGCGTGGCTGTCACTGCCCTCCTTCCCGGCACAACCTGCCTCGTTTCATCTGGTACCCCCCGGTGGCTGCGCCTTTCCTCGTCCCGAAGCCAAGCACTCAGATCCCACTCTTGACACCTTCTTGTCCACCTTGGACAATGCTCTGCACTTCCCTACGTTGATTTCTTTTTTTATTTTTTGCTGGCTGCTGCACCCCTCCTTTGTGCTCCAAGTCTGCGCGCTGCTCATCGGGTGGGGACCTGTGCTGCTCACACCAGCGCTTGTAATGTCTGGCCTGCAGCTCTGCCAGAGGCCAGAATTGGCTCTCGGTGCACGGCTGGATCGCGAGGACGGTGTTAGATGGAGGGTGGAGTGAGCGAATACCCCTCTCTTCCTACTGTGCTTTCAGGAAATGTCTCTAATGCAGCTGTAAGTGTGAATGAAGTCAAAAGGATGGATCGGTGCCCCCGCTCCAGCCCACCCCACTTGTCGGGGCCCATCCAGAGTCCCCACCCTATTGTTCTGCTTCAGCTCCTCCGTTTCGGGGCAGGGGCCCTGCTCTGCACTCAGCATCCCACTCCCGAGAGGAGGAGCTCTCCCGAAAACAAAGACATAGCGAATAGTTTCCCTTTCCCCACCAAGCCAGCGTTCCAATTCCTCCTTCCCTTCCCTAGGTGTGTTTGCAGCTCTTGGCCCAGCTGGAAGTGAGCAACTGCAAGACTCGGGCCATTAATCATTTGCCAGAAGAGCTGAGTATTGGGTATAAGTAGCAGAGCTGTGCTTGCTGCTTCCTTAAAGCAGAGCAGGATCCGCGTGGGCCGGAGCTCACGGCCGGTGTTGAAAGTTACCTCTCCTGTAGGCTAAGGGAGCGTGTCCTGCTTGGAGCAGCCCCTCCTGGAAGAGGACATGGGCTCTCAGGCACAAGAACGTCATCGGGAGTCCCCTAAGTGGCAGCATTTCACTGTAAAGCAAAACAGAGCGTTTGTCCCTCCCTGAAGTGGCTGCTGGAAATGGTGTGAGCCGCTTCCCGCCCTGCCCCGAGCCGGGAGCGCGCTGCCAGCGCGGTTCTTGCGGCGGGGGGGAAACGCCAGCATTGGTAACATCTCTGGGGCTGCGGTGTCGCAGCCAGCCGAGCCGTGGTGGCATTTTTCTGGTGTTATTCCATTGCCTGCTGTATCTCCACCCTCTGTTTTCAAGGGAATTCAAGCGCTGGCCCCCACGGAGCAGCCGGCAGTCGGATGAGCTCCTCCCTGCACGCGGAGCTGCCCTTTCACGAGGGCTTTGTTAGTTCAAAGCAAAGCTGCTTCTCTTTCTACTTGCAAAGCTGAGCAGAGCCGGAGTGCCCTGAGCTTCCCTGAGCTGCTGGGGAGCAGCACCGGGGCAGCTCGGCACTGACGTTGCTCTGTCTGGCTTCTGGTTTGTGGAGCAGAGGTTTCTCATCCCATGGCTCTGACTCAGGTATCTGTTTCCTCTGATGTGGGCAGCCGTCCCTGGAGCTTTTGCCCTGGGCACGCTGTTGTTTTGTGCCCCCCAAGGGGTGGTGGGGGAGCTCCCCGAGTGCTGCCACAGCTGGCTGGCGCTGTGGGTCACTGGGATGGGAAAAGCCGAGTTGCAGGAGCAGCATCTCCGTGTTCTGAATTGCCCCTAAAATTAGTGGGATGAGCATCCAGTTTGTGTCCTAGACTAAAAAGTGTGAAGGAAATGAAACACGCACACACAACTTGACTCAAACCGGTGTGCGCTTTAACTCAGATTTTGGGCTGCTGCTCCCCATAGGTCACCCACCCAGCTGGGTGTCAGCTCAGGGACCCTCAGCTCTATGCTCCCCATCCAGCTCCACATAACAGCAATTATTATTATTAATAAATAATAATTATTAAAATATTAAATTAATTTCATATTAAAATATTAAATATTATTNCAACTTGACTCAAACCGGTGTGCGCTTTAACTCAGATTTTGGGCTGCTGCTCCCCATAGGTCACCCACCCAGCTGGGTGTCAGCTCAGGGACCCTCAGCTCTATGCTCCCCATCCAGCTCCACATAACAGCAATTATTATTATTAATAAATAATAATTATTAAAATATTAAATTAATTTCATATTAAAATATTAAATTATTAAATATTATTAAAATAATAATAAATAATAAATATAATAAATAATAATAATGAAGAAGAAGAATAATAAATAATTGCTATAAATAAAAATAATTAAGAATGAAAAATTCCTTTGGCACTGGATGCTTAGGAGGGATCTTTTATAGCATTTATTTGGCTGCATTTCCGTGGCCTAACGGCCTTGCCTGAATTTGATACCGTTGTGCCACTGGCACTAACCACTCTGACCAGTTTACCTAGAGCGGGATCCCAGTTCAGCAGGTTGGGATTATCACCCGCTGAGAATCGCTGGTGTTTGAGGAAGTGAAAACCCCCGTGGGGAGGCTGCGAGCAGTGGCCAGGTGGGAGCTGTGCTGCTTTAGGAGGTTTTAGCGGCTCTCATTAAAACAGTCTCCTGTAGACTCAGTTTCCTAAAAGAAGAGGAGAAAATTCCAAATGCTTTCATCCCAGCTCAAGTATCCACCAGGGCAGGGAACTGTGGAAGTTATGGTGGGATCTCAGATGACATTCTCTGGAAAGAAAACTTAATAGAGTGCAAGTATGAAATGCTCAGCCCAGAGCAGCTGTGCCCTCTGCAAGGGCTTGGCCAGTGCCTGCACCTCTCCCTCGCCTGTGCTGGGTAAGGAAGGGCAGAGAGAGGGAATCAGGGGTCTGCTGGAGGAGCCTCTCCACTTTGGATGCCTTTGGCACCTCCGTGAGATATTTAAATGACAGACAGACATATAGGGATCTGTAAATACTCATTTGGTGCCAACTAAACCACAGAGAAGATACAGCATTTGTGGTCCAAGGAAGTTTAAATATTTGTGGTCAAACTTAAAATTCGACATAAAACTCTCATCTGCGATGGAAGGCGGCCAGGAACTGCATGGAGAACGTATAAGCTGTGTAAACTCACAGAAATGGCTTCCCAGCCAGCTCCGCCAGGACCAGGCAGAATATTCCAGCTCTTGCCTCTCCTCTCCCTCCCATTTGTGAGGTTTGTGAGGGATGGTCGGCCCGTGAACACCTCCAGGGGTGGAAGTCCACCATGCCATGATTTCCCCTCTGCCTGAAACAGAGGTGATACTGGAAGAGCAAGAGGTGGATGGTGCAGGCAGGGCAGGTAGGGGCTGTCAGGGTGAGCTCTGGTTTGCACCTTTTTTTTTGCTATTTTTATATTGCAGATTGCCACCCCTGATCCCCTGTTCCTGTGTTGTCAGGCTTTTCCTTCCACCACCCAACTTCCCACTGTCTCAGCACTCTGTGACGCTGGTGCCTTGTCNTCTGACCAGTTTACCTAGAGCGGGATCCCAGTTCAGCAGGTTGGGATTATCACCCGGTGAGAATCGCTGGTGTTTGAGGAAGTGAAAACCCCCGTGGGGAGGCTGCGAGCAGTGGCCAGGTGGGAGCTGTGCTGCTTTAGGAGGTTTTAGCGGCTCTCATTAAAACAGTCTCCTGTAGACTCAGTTTCCTAAAAGAAGAGGAGAAAATTCCAAATGCTTTCATCCCAGCTCAAGTATCCACCAGGGCAGGGAACTGTGGAAGTTATGGTGGGATCTCAGATGACATTCTCTGGAAAGAAAACTTAATAGAGTGCAAGTATGAAATGCTCAGCCCAGAGCAGCTGTGCCCTCTGCAAGGGCTTGGCCAGTGCCTGCACCTCTCCCTCGCCTGTGCTGGGTAAGGAAGGGCAGAGGGAGGGAATCAGGGGTCTGCTGGAGGAGCCTCTCCACTTTGGATGCCTTTGGCACCTCCGTGAGATATTTAAATGACAGACAGACATATAGGGATCTGTAAATACTCATTTGGTGCCAACTAAACCACAGAGAAGATACAGCATTTGTGGTCCAAGGAAGTTTAAATATTTGTGGTCAAACTTAAAATTCGACATAAAACTCTCATCTGCGATGGAAGGCGGCCAGGAACTGCATGGAGAACGTATAAGCTGTGTAAACTCACAGAAATGGCTTCCCAGCCAGCTCCGCCAGGACCAGGCAGAATATTCCAGCTCTTGTCTCTCCTCTCCCTCCGGTTTGTGAGGGGTGGTCGGCCTGTGAACACCTCCAAGGGTTGAAGTCCACCGTGCCATGATTTCCCCTCTGCCTGAAGCAGAGGTGATACTGGAAGGGCAAGAGGTGGATGGTGCAGGCAGGGCAGGTAGGGGCTGTCAGGGTAAGCCCTGGTTTGCACCTTCTTTTTTTGCTATTTTTATATTGCAGATTGCCATCCCTGCTCCCCCGTTCCTGTGTTGTCAGGCTTTTCCTTCCACCACCCAACTTCCCACTGTCTCAGCACTCTGTGACGCTGGTGCCTTGTCCTGTGGGACAGGAATCTCTAAGTTACTCTGTGGGTCAAGTCATGGGGCAGTTTCTCCTTGTCTCCATGGGGAAGTCCTTGGGAAAGAGTTTGCCGTTGGTGAATCTTCGGGGTTTCCTCCTTGTGAGCTCCCCAGCAGGGCCAGCTCCCTCCTGCCACCACTCCAGAGACATGTTCTGGAGCAGGGAGGGTGCCAGATAACCACAGCACTGTCCCCACAGCGTGGGCAGCCTTTTTTTTTCCTCCACATATCCTGCAGAAAGGGCTCTCACTGTCGCAAGAGTGCCCTGAGATTTGCAATCGAGATGTCGGATTGAACATTCATCAGCCGCATTTCCCAGATTCCAGGAGAGACAGCCCTGGCACAGGAGCAGAGCCTCTGGTCAGAAGTGTGGCCCCACGAGCAAATGTACCCAAAAAACACCCGGGGTGGAGAGGTGCGGGGGTGGCCCTGCCTTGTCCCCAGCGCTAGCGTCCTCCGGAGCGGTGGCCTCAGAGGAAGGGCAGCGTGTGGCTGCTGAGAGCAGAGCGCTCGCCTTTCCCTTACTAAGCAATCCTCCCTTCCTCCACCGAAGAGCCTGCTAACCACTTTCTTATCTGTCTGAACTCTGCAAAACAATCTCTGGCAAGGCAGGCATCCTCCAAAATGGCAGAGGAAATAAATTCCCCCAGTCCCCGAAAAGGAAAGGCTGGAGGCTCCTGCGGCAGGGAGAGCAGCCCGTGCCCTGTGAAAGCTGTCGGTGGTGCCATGGTGGCTTTGCTGAGGATATGGAGCTTGCCTTCCTCCTTCCCCAGCCTGGCACCATGGGCTCGGGGCAGGATTTCAGGGATTTGTCTTCCCCAGATCGTGTTCCGGTAGGATTTGCAAGGGTGGAGCAGAGCGGGCTCCTTCGAACTTGGCTTCACTCTGAGGCCTGACTTTTTCTCTTCCTTTCCCTGGGAAGTTTGGGAATTTTCTGGGACCTGGGATGGGAGAGAGGAGGGCACTGAGGTGGCTGTACCAGGGAGTCATCTGCCTCTTTCACAGCTGTGATTTTTCAGCCCCTCGTTCACGTGACAGACAATTAAAATGTGTGGTCCTGTGCTCAAGGCTTCACCTTGAAGAGCAGAAATGCCCTGGATATGTCCCTGCTGTGGGGATCAGCACTTGTGGCCGTGGTGGGTGGAAGCAAATGCTTTTTCCAGTGAAAATTCCTGCAAAGATTCCTGCAGCGTCTCACTGGAGGCACCATTTTACACTGTGGAGGAGCCCATGGCCCTTGCTGAGCTGCTGGCAGCAGTGCCTGAGGACACGAGGAGAATCAGACTCTCCCAAACCAGATGAAACATTCCCATTACTCACTGGAAACTTCCTGTATCCCAACATCTTCTCTGGACTGCTCTGGTGGGGGTAAAATTAAACAAGCTCAAGAGCCACCTCCTGCCTCCGAGGTGTCGGATGCAGCCTGGAGCCAACTGCTCCGTGCTGCAAATGCTGCTGCTCCCTGGATCTGACAGTGAGGTTCTTTAGCACATGTAACAGGTGAATAAGACATTAGGGCAAGTCTTTCCAAGCATCAGCGGAAGCCAAAAGCTTGGTTTGGAATCCATCAGGAACTTTCCTCTCCAGGCCGTGTAGTTCCAGGGAAGCAGTTGGTCCCAGGCTGGGCTGTGTCAGCCCTCCAGGCCGTCCTGGGCACAGGAATTTTAGGTGGATCTGGAGGATGGTTTTTCATCTGGAACATCTGCTTTGGCTTTGGCGCTGATTCTTCCACAAAAGTAACTAAAGCTTCCTGCAGAACTCTCAGAGGTATTTTGGCTCCAAGCCCCAGAGCTGCTCACAGCTTCCCCTGTGTCACTGGGTCTCATCCTGATGTCCTACAGCTGCCAGCAGTGACAGGTACCAGAACCTTGGCAGGAATCTGTGCAGGCTTCTCAGGGCTTCTTCTGGCCTCTGACCCCAAAAATTGGGTGACTGAGCTCAGATCCATCACTTTGCACCTTTATGTCACCCATGTGTATTCTCTGCGTCACTGCACTGGATGGGGCAAGCCCAGCGAAGCCTGATGATGGTGGGCAGCTGGCTCCCTTTCCATGCTGCTTTCCAGCTTTAAAGGCCAGTCCTGGCTGAGCTGTGTGGCCTTTAAAGCTGGAAAGACAGAGGTGTTTGCCAAGCCAAAGCACATCTGCTGTGATGACTCGTCTGAGACCGTGTGCCCCAGTGCAGAGGCTGGAGCTGTGCCTGTGTGAGGCTCAGGATGCTGGGAGAGAGGCTGGGATAAGACATGGCCACACTTTCTCTTTGGAGAGTGGTTCTCCAGCAGTTGCCACGGGGAAGAGCAACTGGAATGGTTCTTCTGGACTTCTCTGTTTTCCTTGGGTGTTTTTTCTCATGCTCCTCTCTGAGATGGAGTATCCAACATGGATATGGTGGATCCTTTCCCCAAATGTGCCCTCTGCAAGGGTCCAGCAGTGAGATCCATGCAAGCCAGAGGTGCCTTGGTTTGGTCCCTGCAGCAGCCACAGTTGCTCTCTCAGGTCACACACAGCGTTGCAGGCACATGGGAACCACGTCCACCGAGCCTGCTTGTGGGATTAGTCAAAATCAAGTTTCTCTGAGAGACCTCTGGCTGCAGGCAGCTCTCAGCTGCCGAAACCAGGGTTACATCCAGCTGTGAGCGCCTCTGCCCAGCTGGGACGGACACCTTGGTCCTCCCTACCCAGGTGGCCAAACCCCTCCAAGCTTTATTTGGGGCTGAGCAGAACAGGAGGCTCCTCGGGTGGGGAATGAGCCCAGAGGAGTTGGGCTGTGATGAGTCCAGGGTTAAACCCAGCCCAGCTTCTGTGAGAGCCTGCGAGATGAGAAGGGACGAGACCAAGCGAGGCACTTTCCCCTGTGCTCCTCCTCCGAGCTGGCTCCCCAGGGATGGGAGGAGGCAGCCCAGGGCACAGGGAGGCACTGAGCCATGGCCTGCCTGGATGTTTTAGCAGGGTCAGTGCAAACGTTTCAGCTGGGCAGTGCAGTCGCTGCATGGTTTAGATTGTTTGGGCCTCACTTGGTTTCAGCATCGTGCAGCTACTTCAGCTAAGACATGTTTAAAATGATGTGGCAAAAACAGTGTTATCCCCACGCTGGATCGTGCTGGAGCTTGGCTCCGAGTCCTGGTCCTATCCCGTTCCCATCTCCGAATCTGGGATGGGATCTCTCCATGCTATGACTCAAACTTCTCATGTCCTTTTCCCCTTCTGAATCCAGCTGTCAGGATGTGCTGGTGTCTCCCCCTCGCACACAGGAATGCAGAGCCGGCAATGGCAGCCTGTCCTCCGAGCAATCCCTTCTCCAGAGCCGCTGCCTCCCGTTTCCTCGCGGAGTCTCAGGGGTTTTTTTGCTGAGGGAGAAGCTGCCAGGATCCCTCCACACACCTCCAGCAGCAGCGTGGCATTGCCAGAGGCTGCCGTGGGCGTGGGGCAGCCCCCTCCAGACCGAGTTCCCCCCGGGATGTGGCAGGTCCCCGCGGCTGAGCAGGGATCCCCCGGCCAGCTGGCTGCGCTGCCGGAGGCTCTTTGGACTAAGCTGAAGGAATCCGCATTCCTGCCTCCCAGTTGTTTGCTCTTTAGGACGCTGCGTAAAATTAACAAGTTGTAAAAGTTGATTGAAGGCGGCGGAGGGTGTGACAGCGATTTTCGGAGCTGCGGGAGAGCCGCGTGCGGAGCAGCGGGGCCGGCCCGGGGACAGAGGCGCGGCCCCCCCCGGCTCCAGGCGCTCCTCTGACCCGAAGCGAGAGCGGGGCTGGTTTCTGATGGTGTCACCCCGCCAGCACCAGGTGCAGGTGTCCCCTCGGGCACAGCACTCACAGCTTGCGGAGCGAGGCCCTCCCCTCCCCTTAAATCTCCTGGAAGACACGTGGTGATGTGGTGTGGGAGTCCTCTGCCCTCCACAGCGCTCAGGGAAGCTTTTCCCCTTCTGCCTGTTTTATCAGTGGGGGGAAATACAGCCCTGCAGAGGGGATCAGCTTCGTTAGGTCTGGGAACCCCTGGTTAGACTGGGGAACCCCGCTCACCGCTGGCAGGAGGTGACACTCTGAGGTCCTGGTGGCACTGGCACTGCAGAGTGGCTTTGAAAACACAACAGCTGGTACAGTTAATGTGCAGCCCAGTGGGTCTCTACAGGCAGTTAGCGTGTGTTAATGTGTGTCCCGCTGCGTCTTACTCAATGATCAGTATGTTAATGTGTGACCCATGAATTAGCAGTTGGCTAATGAGCCTCGGCAGCGCGGCCAAGCAGCTGCCAGCCCCCAGTGGGTGGCTGGTGCTGGAGCTGGTGGTGAGCCTGCCTGATGGAGCAGGAGACTGGAAACGTCTCCCCTCCAGCCCCGATGAGATCAGGCTGGCAATCGGGGCTGCTGCAGCCGAAGCCACCTCGGTCCCACGCCTGGTCCCCAGCCACGTGTCCCCGAGAGGCACCGCGGTGGCGAGGGGCTCGGCGGTGGCTCTGGGGAACTGAGCCTGGGTCACGGACGGGGGCACCAGACCACTTCAGCAATTCTCGGTTTCGGTTTTCCTTTGAGAGCGGCTGCGTTCGTGTCAGGCCTATTTTCATACCCAGCAGTGACTCGGAGCCAGGCTTTCGGTTCCTGCTGTCGCGCTGCACTGTCAGAGGGGGAAGGGCTCTATCCCCCTCTGGGGCCGGGGTGTCTGCTGCCACATCATCGATACATCACCACCGTGTCATTTCATGCTGCCATTCCTTCGGGAAGGTCGGGCACCGCCCTGGTGTCCTCACCACTCTCCACTGGCACCGCCACGTGCACCAGCGAGCGCCTTCGCGGCCATCCCGCCTATCCCAGCGCTGCCACTTGCGTTCCCACTCTGAAACAGGAAGTTTCTGACCAAAGTGGGTTGCTCGGCGGCACGCAAGGTCCCTCTCTGCCGTTCGAGAGAGACCTGGGTGCCAGTCACGGGTCACTTCTTTCCCAGCCTGGCTGCCGGCAGCCCGGGGCTCTGCCGCGTCCTCCCCGAGCAGGGCTGCACGTGACGGGGATGTGCGGAGCATTTGCTCCTTCCCTGTTTTTCATTCATGTGGGCTGGAAAAATGTGTTCATGAGACGAGTTGCTGTGGCATTATGTCATGGGCCTTTGGTTGGGCTCTTTTCTCCCCAGCAGATGAGCTGGATTTAAGCATGTGCTGTGCTGGCTTGGCAGGAAATCTGGTGTTTCCTACTGGTTTCTTCTTCAGGGGAGGAAGGAGTGATCCCACCTGCCCTTCTCCCCAGCCCCAGCCAAGGGTGAAGGGAGCACTTCTGCATTTTGTCCGATCATTCCTGATCCAAGAGGCTCAGATTTAAGCCTGTGTCAGCACCCAGCCCCTCCTGAAAACCTCATGGATGTGGCTTTTATTTCTAAAGGTGTCTTGAGAAATCCCTCAGAAATGGTGTCAGGATGGGGCACCCATCTCTTCCCCACCTATATAGGCAGTTCCTGCGTCCCCTTCCCTGCTGCTGCTGCTCTTGGCCACATCTGGCATCCCCTGGCACGTGGCTGGTTGTGGTGGGCACTTTGGGCACAACAGAACTGCAGATACCCAGACTGGAAAGCCCCTGGGCAGAAGTTAGCTCTTGTGAGTCAGGCTGGGACTCCATGGCATTAGCCCGTGGAGCTGGGGGTGAAGCCAGTGGTGAGGTTCCCACCACTTCCCTCAGCTGCAGCCCGGAGCTCTCAGGAGCTCTCAGGAGGGATGTTTCCCATGACAGCCATTCCCACTTTGCTCGTGTTCTCTTTCCTCTGGACTTTCCCCTGCACACAATTGTTCCTAAAGGAGAGCCAGGAGGATGGGAATGTTCCTGTGGTGACACTTGCAGGGATTGCTCCTGGCTGGATGTCACAAGCAGCAAAGGGCTGTCCTGGGAAAGAGGGTCCCCAGCAGCTCCTGGACCTGCTGACACCTTGTCCTTCTGCTCACCTCGGTGCCATAGGACACATTTTATAGGTGCAGAATCAGTGGTTATGAATCTGTTGCTCCTCAAAATACTAGTTCTTGTGATCACCCTGCTCACACCACCTCCCTGCAGCAGCAGCTGCCTCCACGGGGAGGACTGAGGAGGACAGGGCTTCTCCCTCCACGCAGGCACAGAGGGACACGGGATTCCAGGGGGACACCTTCAAACGGAGGCAACCCCAGCTGTGGGTGCACGAGGGTGCCTCGCTCCGGCAGCAGCCGGGGTGGGAGGTTGGAGGTCAGAGGAGGGTCAGGTTTTTGACACGCACTGCAGCGACACGGTGGTTAAAATTAGCCCGCAGAGAGGAAACTGGCAGTGCTGTGGAAGAGCAGAAGTTTCCTCTCACGGCAGCCTGGTGCAGCGGGGCCGGTGCCGCTGCCAGCCCTGGCTCACCGAGGCACGGCGTCCTACACACCGGGCCTGGCATCACATGGTGTGTGTCCCTGGCTGTGAGGCACCTGAGCCTCTCCCCAGCTTCAGAATCCTGGTCCTGGGAGCCTGCGGAGACCCTTTTGGGGTGGGGGTCTCTGAGACTGCTTTGGTCTCCGAGCACAGCGAAGCTGGGGTGGTTTGGGGGGCAGGAGAAGCTCGGGCATCAACACAGACTTTGTGTCCATAGCGTGTTGCACTTTCAGTCTCGTTTGCTGACTTTCTCCCTATAAATCTGCAGCTCCCTGGGGGTGACACCGGTCAGCAGGAAGCACCAGGGGAGAGCAGTGCAGGTGCAGAGCCCTGCTGCAAGGGGACGAGGGCTGAGCCAAGGCCAGGCGTGGCGGAGGTGCTGGCCGAGGCTGTGCCGCGCGGGACAGGGCTGTGGAGGCACCAGGCTCCCGTGCTCTGGAAACTCCATTTGAGAGCCTCATAAATTGGATAATTACCCAAGCTATTGAGTTTCCTTCAGGCCAGATCCGTCCCAGCCTCCCCAGTGGGGCTCCCCAGTTGGTCTGTGAGATGAGCCCATGGGACGGGGTCGGGCTGGAGGTGAGGAGGGGCTCAGCTTTTCTCAAATGCCCCCACCTTCTCACTCTCACACCTGCATCCCTCCACAGCTTTTGGGGGGGAAATCCAGCAATGAAGCCAAAATGAAATAGAGGGATAGGCCACATCAGTGATCTCTCATGGTTCAGCAGGATTTTCCCCCACTTGCTGGGGCTGGGCAGGGGGCTGGCTGTGCCCTGGGAGTCCTGCAGCCCTGGGGTGCACAGAGGAGACAGGACAGGGTTGGTACTGAATGTCCTGACTTTGCCTGCCTCCTTTTCCCTGGGGACTGTGAAGCAAGGCGAGCTCCTTTCACCCATGTTTAGAAGAGGGGCACCCTGCACATCCCTGCGGTGCTGCCTGCATCCCACTGGGCCTTCTATCCCAAACATTTCCCCCTGGTCGTTACTTGTCCGCTCCCCTTTGCACTAACTTTGTTTTCCTTTCCCTCTCCCCAACCCCCTCATCCTCACCCCGTAGGTTATTGCAGCCGACTGCAAGAGGGTCACAGTTCTGAAGTATTTCCTGGAAGCCCTTTGTGGACAAGAAGAGCCTTTGCTGGCATTCAAGGGTGGAAAATATGTGTCAGTGGCACCCGTCCCAGACGCCATGGGAAAGGAAATGGGAAGCCAAGAGGGAAAACAACTGGAAGATCAGGTACCGTGCGGGAAGAGCGCGCCTCGGCGAAGGAAGAATCACCCCTGTGGGGCCCAGCCTCTGCCTGCCCTGCAGCTCCCGCTATTTATAGCTGGCCTAGCTGCGTGTGCATTTTATGGGGGGGAGGCGGGGGGGCAAGTGGTGCACAGCCCTTGTCTCCCGAGTGTGCTTCGCTCGTGCCCTTTCCTGCCAGCCCGGCCCGCCTGCCTCTATCTCGCGCGCCGCTATGAGTTCCAGATGCTGCTTTCTTCATACCCCGGGTGGGGGGAGCTTTAATAACGTGCAGCGCCGCGGCCCCGGGAGAGGAGGTGGGCGAGGGGGTGTCAGGGTTCAGCTTCAGGATCAAGTTTATAGCCGTGGAGCTCGTTGCGGCGGAGGCCTGAGCTCCAGCCTCCAGCACACGTACAGGAAGAGCTGACATTGGCGCCCCGTCCCTCCCCTGCCTCTCACATCCTGATGTGATTAAGGAATTCAACTCTTGTTTTTCTGCCCTTGCTTGTTCCTGTAGGCCTTGCTTCACTCCAGGCTCCGTGTGTGTGTTTAAGGGCCCTGCCAGCCGCTCTGCAGGTTGACTCCTTTCTTCTGTTTAATCTTGCAGTTGGAAAGGCCAGGGAAACAGGAGAGAGGAGCAGAGGCGTTGGGAACGGGAAGCTGGGTGGCCTGATGCTGCCCAGGCTCACTCTGGCTCCCCTCCCTGTGCTGGGGCTGGGCACTCTGAGCCAGAGAGGCATCACCCTGTGCAGGGACAGCACCTTGTCTCTGTCCCGTGGGAACTGAAAGTCCGAGGAGCCCAGAGCAGCGCTGTACTCAGCACCCTCCTTGTCCCAGCTGGGCAGGGGACAGCAAATCCCCAGGCAGCAGGAGTTGTCTCTGTAAGGTGGGAGACCTGGATCTCTGTCCATGCTGGAGAAGGTGCTGGAGGTTTTCAAGCTGGCATGTGGGATATGGGGGCATGTTCAGGTTCTTCCCGGTGTCATGACAGGGATGGTCCTGTTCTGCAGAAGGGTCCTTTTGTTGGGTCAGTCGCTCCCAGTTCCTCCTGTGATCAAGCACAGTACAAGGATAGCTCCCTCCTGACCTGTCCCCACAGTCTCTGCTCAGCTGTGGGAATCTCTCCGTGAGCTCGTTGTGCAACCCTGGAGCTTCCCTCTTGGGCTCTGATCTCAAGGGAGCTTCCAGCTCGCCAGAGTGACCACCACCACTGTGGGCAAGCAGGTCCTGACCCACCACAGCAGATCTGCAGCAGACAGAGGCTTTTCCCAGAGGCCCTGGTGTGACACTCTCCCTCTGGCAGCATCCCCCTGTCCCCTGTGGTCCAGGCAGAGGGAAGTGAGCCTGAGGGCTCCCATCTTCCTCGTTCCCATGGCTAAAAGGTCACAAGGAGAGAAGAGAAGAGAAGGTGGTTCTGTGGCCAGGCAGGCGCACGGTCTGGGTGAAATGATTGAGTGCACGACTGTGCAGCGCTGGGGTTGTTCTAAATTAAGGCCACGAGTCCCTTCTGCTGACACGTGTCGTGGCAGCCTGCACAGGGCATGGAGTGTAGCCCTGCTCTTACCCCTCTGTGCAGGTTTCCTGCAGGCCTCCAGGGGCTTAGAGCAGGTCTTTCTGGCCAGGTGCCATCTGGGAGCTCTTCCCACCCCCACCACAACGCTTGGGTTTTGTGCAGAGAAGGGAGGATGGGTGATGGCATGGGCTTGGGAAGGCCACCCAAGAGCAGCAGAGCTTGGGCAGAACTTGGCTGTGAGTGATGCCCAACTGGATACCAGCCACCCCCTCCCACCCTCCTGTATCCCAGGGATTTGGGCACATGAGGACAGGCCAGTGGAGCCTCCACCTAAGGCAGGAACAGCATGGCTCCTTCTGGGGTTTCCAGTTCAGGCAGTGCAGGCATACTGGGAAGGGTCAGGAGAACTGGTGGGGAACCCCAGGGAAGGGTCTCTGGGAAAGGATGTGCTCGTGTGGGCACATGTGGGCAGGAGGCTGGAGAACTGGGCACTCTTGACTTCATCAAAGACAAGGTTCCTGGACAGCAGGAGCATGGCAGAGGCTGACTAGAAGCAGGGTGGAAATGTTAACAGAGGAAGTCATTAACTGTTGAAATGAGCGACCTTGAGACACAGTGGATGTTCCATCATGGGGAGCTTTAAAATCAAGATTTTGAGCATCTCCTTCTGAAACATCTGTTCCAGAACAGCTGGAACTGTTGGGGTGGGTGCAGGAATCTCTCTGGCCTACTCAGAGATCAAAATAGAGAAGGACACCTGAGTTCCTGGGTCTGAGGTTCTTGTCAGGGTGAGCAGCCTTTTTGCCTTGTGGGATGAGGCAGCAGTGTTAGAGGAGCCTCGTACAGCCCTGGTGCAGGGAGGTGGGAAGAAGCAGCCTGAACAGGGATGTGCAGCCTGAACAGCCAGGCAAAGCAGAGAGGCAGGGAAATACCATGATTTCACAGAACTGGAGGCTGTAAAACATCAGTGACTCACCCAAGGCTGTGGGAAGAGTTTTCCAAGGTGAGGAAGAGGGTGTGATTTTAGAGCAGAGCATTGAGCTGGGCTGCCCCTGCCCTGCCTGGTCGCTGCCTTTCCTGCCCCGTTACCTCCTGTCTCACCTTGTCATTTCCTGAATATTTACTATTCATCTGGCTTCTTTTGGATGTTTAAACATAGTCACCCATCAGCAAGGGGTGATGGACTGTGCCTGACAGGGATTTGTCTGCTGGAAAAGGGAGAGCAGAACAAGAACAATCCCTGCCACCAGCATCCTGTACAGTGACTGCCCTCCTGTTTTTCTCTCTCTGCATTTCCTGGAAGAAGGAGGATGATGTGAGGATTGAGGCCTTTGAAGATGACTCTGAGACTGAAGGCAGTGGAGGAGAGATGGACATCAGGGAGCTCAGAGCCAAAAAGCAAGCGCTGGCCAGGAAGGTCGCTGAGCAGCAGCGCCGTCAGGACAAGATTCAGGTAGGATGGGCTGATCCCACCTCACTCTGCCAGTGGTGCACAGCTGTTTTCCTACCACGCTTCAAGGGCCTCTTGGGATGTCCCATAGCACCTTGACCTTCCTGGGTGTAGTGCCACGTGCTGCCTCTGTGAAACCCAGCAGCAAGCGTAGCTTTGGCCCTTTGGAAGATCCAAGTCCGTGTTGCCGTCCCCACCCTGGGTAAGATCTGCCCTCCCAGGCCTTGAAATGAATATTTTGGGGACTTCTGGGACCCTCTTGAAGCCAGACACAGCTTCCCTATGGAGCTGCCAGCACACCCAGGAGTGGCAGGGCAGTGCTTTAGCTGCTGGCTGTAGTGCCGTGTGTGCCAGGCAGGGAGCTGTGCCCCAGGGCAGCGGCTCCTGTGTGTGTGCCAGGGAGCTGTGCCCCCACCCAGGGCAGAGGCTCCGTGTCAGCGAGATTTGGTGAGAAATCAGCCTTCCTGTGCAGCGGGGCACAGGCAGACAGGGAGAGGGTGGGACGTGAAACGGCAGAGTTCACGCAGGAGCCAGCGGCGGAAAAATAGTCTGCGAAGGGCTGCTGCAGCCAGAACGTTGCCATCGTTATGGGGACAAACAGACGGGATGCAGGTGATCCTGGCCTGGCCCTGGCCTGATGTGAGTGTGTTTCCCAGTGGGAACTGGTGAAGTAAACTGGTTGGACTGGGAGCAGACGCCTGGCGATGCACCCTGTTGCTTTAAGAGCAATCTCACATGCATGGATGGCTGTTGGCTGCCTCCTCGCTCGCAACCCCTCTTCCTCCAGCCTCGCAGCCCAGATGAGGATTTCTCAGCAGAGGAAAAATTCTCCCTGGCTCCCCTCCCCCTCACCTCCGCCCTCTCTAATGCCCAGGGCCCTTCACTTCCATAATTCTTCATTTTCCAGCCTTGAACGTAAGCCAGACACATCTGTCTGGCCATATGCGTGAACTCTGCAGTGTGTGCCGAGGTGGTTGTAAAACAGGGCTGCTGAAGGCCCTACTGGGAGAGCCTGCACATGTGTACCCTCGGGCTACTGGCGCCGGGCCCAGAACCACTGCGCTTCGCTTTTCCAAACCCACCCCAACCTTTTCAGATTTCGCCTTTTTTCTCTTTTTTTTTTTTTTTTTTTTTTTTTTTTTTTTCCTTTTTTTTTTTTTCATCTGAATTCGGAGCAATTCCTATCGAGGCGAAGGTAGAAGTTTGTGTGCCGGGAGGGAGGGGCCGCCCCCGCAAGCGAGTCCATTATTGTTGGCAGGTACCTGGGTCACGTTAATACAAGGAGGAAGAAAGCAGCAACCGAACGAGTGAGAGATTGGGGAGATGGGCTGTAAATTAAAGCGGCCTGAAGCCTTCCAGCCTCCCGTGGTTGTTAAGCGGGAGGTGTAAGTAAATTCCCCACTTCCCACTGCCTTGTACAGACACAGCAAACAGGAACTGCACATGTTCGGGGAGGGCAGCGCGCAGCAGATCCCGGCGAGCGGCGCAGCTGCAGCGGGGCCCCCCGGGATGGCCGCTGCCCATTCTGCGGGGAGAGTGGGGGCTGCCTGATGTTGTCAGGGGCTTTCTCCCCCCGGCCTGCTCCTCCCTTCCTCCCCGGCCGTGCTGGGGCCGATGCTCGCAGGCAGAGCGAGGTCAAAATGAGGGTGTGGGCAGCTTCAGGGGCTGCACAGCTGAGAGCTGAGGTGCAGTTGGAGTCTGAAGGCGCGGGGTGGAGGAGAAGTCCTTGGGGCTTCAGTAAAGTCATCCAGGCCGGAGCTGGCTGGGAATGGCCTGGAGCAGAACATGTGTGCTTGCCCCAGTCCTCTCCCTGCCCGGGTACTGACCACGCAGCTGGAGCAGCAGAGGAGCTCGGATGGAAAATGCTGCCGGGGGAGGCCGGGTTGGAGCCAGCTCAGCAGCCACCCCGTCCACTTTCCCTCATAACCTGTGATCCTTGACCTTTCTGCTCTTCCCAGCAGATTTAGTGTTTCATGGGAGCTGGGGACCTTTTCCCTTCCCTGTTACAGCTTCTCATTCACTGCCCACCTAGGGAGTGCCAGCTGCTCTCCAAGTCACCCTTTCATTTTTCTGGGGGCAAGTCACAGCTCCATCCGAGCCCAGCAGATGTGGCTCCTGTCCCAGCGCACAGGACTCAGCTCCCCACACAGCAGTGGGGACTCGGGTCCAGGTGCTGTGGAATCTGTGATGGTGTGTGCAGTCCCCCAGGGTGCAGGGCAAAGCCTTGGCTGTCTGGTTTCTTTCTGTGCCCAAGGAGAGCGCAGTGTCACGGCTTCAGCTGGGTCTTGCAGAGTTGTGCCTCCCACGGGTAAAGGCAGTGTCTTCTCCCCTGCAGGTTTTCCTGCCTTTGCCCTGCTCCCCAATCTCTGGCAGCCCAGCTTCGCTGCTCGTCGACACCTTGAGGGGGATTTGAGCTTCATTGCTCTCCTTAGGTCCCTGTCCCTGTCGTGGCTGTGTGCAGGACTGTGGCTTGAGCTGATGGGGAAGCACAGGTCCAGGCAGGATAAATGGCAAACAGGGTGGCCCTTGGCCGGCACCAGCTTTAGAGGGAGCTCAGCTCAGTTCCATTGTCCTACATGAGCACAGACCCCAAAATCATTACTCTGAAGGACAGACCAGAGCAGGGTCAGGTCTCTTGCGTCCCTGGGCAGCTCTAGATGCAGTGGAGCAGCTCCCTGGCCCCATTTGCCAGCCTGCCACTGCCCTCACCACGTGCCCACACCGGGACAGAGCTAGTGACAGTGGTGACAGCAGCGGTGCATCAGGACGAGATGAAAGACCAGGCTCATCCCTGCCTGCTGCTCAGGTGTTTGGAGGGAGCACAGGCCAGGCAGGCAGGTGGACAAGAGGAGGTGGCAGCGACATTGCTGGGGCAGGCAGCACTCTCAGTCAGGGCTGTCCCCAGCCCTCAGCATGTCCTGCTGCTTGGCCAGCCCTTGGTCCATGCTGTTCAGCGTCCCCTGTCCTTTGTGCCGCCGCTGTGCGCTGGGAGCGGTCGGGTTTCCTGACCGGTTGAAAACATCCCACCTGAAACATAACAGGCTCTTCCTCTGGATGCTGCTATTGTTTTGCTCAGCATTACAGAAGCAGCTCAACCGGGGCGGCCAATTATGACATGCCTTCCCAAAATAGCCGCTCTCCTGTCCCTTCTGAGCCCACGGAACGGCCGCCCCCTTAAGATGCAGCCGCTCCTTTGTGGCGGTAGTGTGAGTAAGTGGCTAAATTTAGCCGTGTCCCATTCACGCTCTCCCTCCCCGCAGGAACAATGCCGCGGGCGCACACGCGGCCGGCGCAGCACCTGCCTGGGAGCCGGTGCCTGCTGCCTGCGGAAGGCGCACACCCACCCGCGGCGGCTCCGCCACGGCGGCGGCCCCGGTGTGCTACCAGCCACGGGGCACGTTTACTCCCGGGGAAGACGCTGGGGACGAGCCTCGGGAGGAGGAAGCCCTGGAGCAGAGAGGCTGGAGGAGGCATTGTTCTCTGGCCCTGGAAAATGCGATCCCCACGGAGCGCGCGGGGCTGGAAGGGGCAGCGGCGCCGGCTTTGGCCGCGGTTGGGGAGCGGGTGGTGGCCGGAGGGAGGTTGTGGCAGGATGGTGGTGGCCCTTCCGTCCCGGCCGAGCGGCGTGACCCCGTGTGACCTTGTCGCGAAGGCAGCGGCGCAGTTTTCGGCCTCTCTGCCATCCTGGCACCGCGGGCAGAGGAGCTCTGGGGTCCGTGCGCCGAGCTCCAGGCTCCGTGTGGAGCCCTCCCCTATTCTGTGCCGGTGGTGAAGACCCTCAGTTCGCCCCCCCTGTCGCTCTGCACTAAGTCCTGGCTTTTGGGGGACCCGTCCCCTGCCCGCGCTGGGAGCCCTCACCCGGGCATCGACTTCCGGGGAATTCCCCAGGTGATCCCAGCTGATGGATGAGCTGGGAATTTGGGACTGTGCGTGCAGGAGTGTCTGATCTCAGTGCTGCCACCAGCTGGGGCAGCCGGGGGAGCCACCTCCGGCTCCGGCCCAGCTCCCGGGAGAAGCCCCCGTGGCCGGAGCAGCGGGATGGGCAGGGGGCTG
>WEIT01016529.1:0-39120 GCA_013389985.1 Dryoscopus gambensis
CACGGTAAGCATGTGTGCCAGCATTATGCTCCTTCCCTTTCGCCCTTCACCAGTTAAAGATGATCACGGACAGGTTCTGAGAGAAATGCCACCAGCTCCTGCTGAGCCAGAAAACAGCACCCTCAGTATTTTCTAAGTGCATGAAAGAACTGGTGTGTAGGTATCAGAACTGTATTTCCAACCTCTGCTCACAAGCTCTCATTTATGAGGAGGATGTGACCCCACCACCCTGACAAACATCCATCCAATGCTAGCACAGGAATGTTTTTCTGGGTAGAGGGGCAAATAAAAGTTGGGTGCATTTTTAGCATCCTTTTTTCTGTCAAGATTATACTTCAGTGTTTTAAATCATNATCATCAGTACCTGTGAGAAAAAGGCTGTTTGATCAGATCGGTGACACAGCTGTTCCTGAGTTTCAAGTTTCTGCTCTAAGACTGAAGGTGTGTAAACAAGGGTAAGTCACTCAGCTGTTACATTTTCAGGTAGATCATGACATGAAAAGCATAGATACACTCAAGGAATATTTAAGTACTTTATAAAGGGTCTTGAAGGTGAAGAACTATGCAAATGTACTTACTACTATAACAAAGAATCTCAGAATAAAGAAAAAGCAATCCAGTTAGAAGATATGGAGGGAAGGGCCATAGAAAAATCTCTATTAAAATTCCTTTAACCTTTCACCGAAAAAAGGTAGTAGGATTTAGTTTTATGTTACAAGACCGTGGACTTAATTCTAGATCAAATTTTTTTCCTAATTTGTGTTTTGGTTTTGGACATAACACGAGACCTAACATTCTTCCTGTCAAAGCCTGTAGACAGGCATAATTTTTTTTAAGGGAAAGCACACTACCAGTAGCACTATAATTTAGTGTATTCCTGGTTTTGTCTGGCCCTTTCAGTACCATTTTTCAAAGCAGGCTTGTGAAACACATTGACCCTTACTGAGATCATGGAAGTAAGGTTCACATTCACTTACTTTAAATATGTACCGTTATTCTATTTTCTAGGTCTGATGTCTTATTTGAGTGTGTGAATAGATACGATAAACAATCAGTCTGCACTTTTCAGCAAGCACAACTCAGATCTGTACTATGGTGGTGGTGGTGAGTGCGGGCAGAGAGGAAACCCACTGATTTCAATTTAGGACAGCTGTCTAAGTCTCTCCGTGTACAACCCCTGCTTTAATTTCTAGCTACTCTGACTGTGAGCAAGTGCCCAAGTTTTGGTAAATGCACTGAGGTCAAATGAGTTCCTTCACGCACATATCTAATTTTCCCTTGCTTCCATGTGCTGATGAATCATTTTTTCCCAAAAATGGGCCGGAAAGAGGGAAAATAAACTATGACCTGCAACACTGAAATTCCCCACTGTGGCAGAAGTGCGACAAGTCCTTTAGCAACATGGACCTTTTCCTCGGCTTCAGGCTCAGCACCAGGAGCAGAGAGGAGAGAAAAGCACACTGAGTGCTAGAACAGACTTGTGGCATTGCTGCTGACCATACTGCCAATTAGACAAATCATAACACACTGGAGTGTGTTCTCTGAAAACCCTAAATCACATAGCAACTGTATAATTTTCGCAATAGCAGTTCACATAAAATGTGTATTTTCGATTGAAATCTAATTCAGACCTGTGTTACTATCGAGGACATCTGAGTCTGTTGCACTTGCAGTGCTAACAGACTATTCTTTGATTAATAGGTTTTCATCACTGTACTATGTATTTATGATTTGTACCTTCACAATCTACTACACTTCTCAGAACATTTTTGACCAGACTGAACCTGCTTACAGATTTTGACTGTGTTATGTACACATGTGCCGCTTCACTTGGAAGGACAGAATACCAAATGTACTACTGTCTTTAAATAAACACTGCTTATAATTTTCTTCCACCTAGAAAATATATTAGTAATGCAGGTATGAATCTGGTTATGTAAATGTCTCAGAAGTTTTAATGGAATGTGAAAAGACAGAGCAATTTCAGCACTGTCTGCGTCTCAGAATTTTAAACAAAGAATTCTCCTCAGATTGACTCAACATTTTTCAAACTTAATAGTTTCAATTGAAATGATTTTATGTAAATCCATCTTAAGTGGAATAAAGATACTTAAAGTTATTTGACTTTTCACACTTATCTTTATTAGGTGTGAAATATTTGAGGCAGAATATTAAGTTGTATAATAATGGCAAACTACAATAATCAATTAATTTTGCTATACATGCTCTATCCATACAGAGAATCAAAATGTTAATTCCTCCATTGCAAAGCTCCTGAATCTCACTGATATAAATATATTTTCTAACTTGTTAAAGATGATCACACTCTTGGCTATAAATTTCATAGAAAGAAATACTTACTACTGTGCACAGTCAATCAGTTGATACTCGTTTGACCTCTCGAAGCATGCCTTTACACCTTCATCATCCCAGAGCTTTTTTGCATGTTCAAAGAACTCCTGAAAATTGGAAATGCAATAAATAAGAGAACATTTCTCAATTTTTTCAATCCCCAATCGCACTGGTCCTTCCCCCAACCTTCATGGTTTATGCTTTGCAGAATGATAGATTATACACTTACAGAAGAAAAGCTATGAGCATTTATTAGCAAAATTGCAACAAAATATACAAAACATATGGCTGCTGAGAGTTTCCAGCACACGATATATAATGAAGACTGTCTTCAAAATTCATGCCAGTCCATGTACAAAATTTATTTTAAGTACAAAAGTTACCTAGAAGCATGTTCACTTCATTTTTAACTGAATTTATGCTTCTGTCATGGAAAAGGTATAAAAGTGATGCAAAAAGCTGCTCGGCTTATAAACATCAGCTTCCCAGAGAAAGAACTAGCCTGTAACTTTAAAAAGATTGTGCAATTTTTCCTGAGAAACACAACTTTCCGCTACTTGGTATTTTCTCATACAATACAATAACTTGATTGCAAGACTTTCAGAGTTTTTGCTCAACACCGCTTCCTCCAAACAGCTGCCTGGCACAACATGCTTTCCCTAGCAGCTATCCCAGGCTACCCAATCCAGAAATATCTGCCAGCAAGCTTATTTCAGAATTATTTGAAAGAGGAACCAAAGCTGTCCTTGGTGCCGGTGAAGCCACAGCCACACATATGCAGAGAGGTAGGTCCCTGCCTGATGGCTTCTTCGTTTCTCCAGCCCCAGCTCTAGAGACTCAAGGATCCAGCTTGTTTTAAAGCTGGGAGTCTATTTTATGTTACATCATTACTGGTAAGTGACACCGTAACAGAGTTTTTCCAGCAACATCATTCTAAATTCAAGTGAAGGATGTTTAGATGAATTAGTATTTCCTTTATTATATGGCTCTTTCCTCCCTCAAACAAAATTGTTAAAGCAATACATCAACTCAAACACAGAAGTTGTTTTCTTAACACCTCAACACTGCTAATAAATCACCGGAGTCCTTTGGTTAGTCACAAATTTGTGCAACCTAACAAACTGCTTTTCCACAGTTCAATTTGTCTCTGTGTAAAATGGGTGTAATACCACTATTCACTTCATGATCCTGTCAAAATTTTGCATAAACATCTGAGTTCTGAAACTTTCTGAAATTGCTTGCCAGTCTCTCCCGACATCTTTTCAGGATTACAAATTTCTCTCAGAAGACAAATCTTACAGTCAAAGATCTTAGCAGCACAGTGAGTTCACTTTTACTCTATACGGGTTTCCCAACCTTGCATGCCGCTCCTGTGAGGTGTCCCAAAAGGTGATACTTTGCCCATCAGCCAATGCCTCTGACCCACTGGTGAAAATTTCAGGGGAAGACAAAACACAAGATTTTTGGAACATACTAGTACTGAAAATTTAATTAGGCTTTGAATATGGCTAGAGAGGTCCTGAATAACCCCAGAAATGCCTTTTTTTCCCCCCCTCAGCTATACCAAGCACAGTGTAGAGAGAGAGAAAATTCCATTTTTAAGAACTTCTGAAAATGTTAGAGAAAAGAAGATATTAAAGCAGGCATGAAAAACCTTTGCAGAAAGTCTTGGAAGAAGAGAGGAAGCAACACTAGAGATTGCAGATGCTTATACTGCCCTTGAAATTTATTTCTTCACTTGGTGAGGACATGTTTATTTGTTAGTCTTTGTTATTTTAATAACTTATGTAATGATTGTTTTAAACACTGCAGATCCACCTTTTGAAGTGATGCTACAGCTATTATAAACTCTGTTCCTACAGCAGAAAAAAAGCAAAAACAAGCTCAAGAAAGAGCAAGATATCAAACTAAAGTAGAAGGACAAAGTGGACGCACATAGCAGAGAGCATGACTACAGGAAAGAGAAAGACTGGAAAAGTCAAAATGATTAATACCAGAAACCATGGAGCATTCCTCAAATAGGAAGCTTATGCTTGACTGATACTTGGGCCATCAGCTGAATGCATCTCACTTGCTGGCATCTTTGGCCAAAGAAAAGCACTGCCTCTTCAGTGGAAAGAGTGAACTGTGGGTAAGTGCCAAGTCCTGAGGCAGGAGGAGCCAGCTCTCCATGGGCTCAGATGGGAGCAGTGTCCAACTCAGCCCTTCCTCTCACAGGCACTCGGTGCTGCAGGTACGGGGTCTGAGCACAGGGCAGGTGCCTTCCCCTCCTCCCCATCGGGGTGGGAATTCCCACCCACCTGGAAAGCCATATCTAAGGGGAACAAACATGTGAAAAACAGTCCCATTCAGCCCCACAGGGCCTACAGGAAGGGGAGGCTATGAGGCGGAGGTCAGTGTAAAGGTATCCTTTTCTGCAGGGTGGGATGGATTGAGAGATCAGTTGAACTTCACTTCTGCTTTTACATCCTCTGTATAAGCTTTATTTACTCTTAAAAATCTCTTCTGAAAAAGAGGCAATCATTTCAGCTCAGCTTCTTGAGACCCTACAAATATCTTGTAAATACAGGGTTTCCATATCATACGCTTCAAATATTTCCACCTGACCATTATATCTCAAAGCAATCTATTTAAAACAACTTCCAGACTTCTAGTCCAAAGCAAATCCTATAAAACAGAGCAAATATACTTCCCTCATTAAAATGTACCGATCTACTGCAGAGGAGTACACTTGCCTGCAAATTACCTCCCACACAGCTAGCGACTCGATCCTTCCTTCCCAGGTGACTAAAGCCTTCCAGAAAAATCCTGCTTCATTTCAAGATGCCAAGTACCATGATCCAACTTTTCATACTTGTTTTTAACCCTTCTCTCGTCTGCTGTAAGTTCTTCAGTATTTTTTCTGCTCATCTGCATAAGGCCCCCCATTGCCAAGCACAGAGGAGGGTTCTGCACATGGCAAACATTTCTGTATGCCAGCCTCCTCTCCCTCACAGGACGACACCCAGGCAGGAGTTACCATGTCAGCTTCAACCCCTGCAATCAAGACCCTTTTGTCTGACCGGCCTTCCAGCAATCTCTCCCTTTCCCTCAGTCCTTACGACTCATTCCTATGAATCCCGATGCTTGTCACTTCTTCCTCCTTCCTCTGGCCACGGCCACATTGTGAGGAGGCGAGCAGGTGAGCAGGCCCTGGTGTGGGCTTTGGGCTCTGCCTGCCCTGCAGCACCTGCTCTGGCGCTCCTTGGGTGGCAGCCACAGTTGGCAATCCCTGTCACCGGGAAGAGAGCCAGGGTAATTCAAAGGACGGGGAATTCAGATTTACTCCAGCTGATAAGGGAAGATGGACTAAAACTTTTTAAAACATTATCTTAGGTCAGGAAAACACAAATAAGGTCTTTAAGATTAGGTTGTGACCTTAGTAGCTTTACATTCTAAACTGGCCAAACTGAAGACTTTCCTAAAGGTGTGACTTCTGGAAAGTGGCTTTTCAGTTTTTAGAAGTCACAAGCCAGGTCCTTTAAGAAACCTCAGCTGGGACAGAAGAAAACAGGGACATGGTAAATCACTCTGGTAATCTGAGGCACTGTATTTGCAAGCACACACAGTTGACTTCTATCAGATCAAACTCACCAAAATCTACTAAGATTATTTAGTATACTGAAGAGAAGCAGGAAATAATGTACTGTGTCTGAAAGCAGAAAAGTACCTATATCATGACCAAACAGAACAGCTGCTTCACCCAAATTCTTCCTTAGGGACGGAGACATACAAATAGTTGCATCTATTAATATACATATAGAATAAAACAATGTATTTTTAACATAGTATTTTAATTAGAGCATTAAACAAGTAAATGATAATGCTTTAGGTCTCACGAGTTACAGGTGTCATGAATTACAGGTACTTTTTACATTGCACACATTAATTTACACCATTTATCTAAGAATTTATAGTCATCACTAGACCATATGAAACCTTGGTGTGATATTTGGATGTCATCAAAATAAAGACGTGACACACAATATCTCAAATACTTATTAATATAAAACTATTTGGAAATTTTCCACTCTTCCTGAGACAATCCAAAACCTCAGCCCTGCATTTCTGACTCGCCTTCTCACTAGAAGATGCATTTTGCTATAAATAATCAGACATCATCTAAAAATCATGAAGAGCCAAAGGCAGGTTATGATGACTTTTTTGTTTTCAGAAGAAAATAAGCTAAGATGTACATAAATGTAAAAACACTGTGAGCTGATATCACTGATATAAACAACAGATTATTTTTACTGTGTTTTAAAAGGTCTTGTAAAAATATTTTTACTCACCTAATTCAGGGAAAAATTTCTAGATTCAATGTATTTCCATACATAGCGTTCCAAGAAAAAAACACAGGTAACAAATGCAATGTACTACAGCTAAGCCTCAGGGCACCGTTTTTCAAATTTGTCTTACTAGAAGTTGCAGCTTGTTCTAGAAATTCGATTTTCCTTATTTTGGAAATAAACTAATTTCTTGATAGGTCACCTTAGAAACCTCCTCCCTCTTATATCTCCTACAAAAAATTTTCAAGTAGCTAAGAAATGGACTTATTTCACTTTTTAGATGCCTCAATTTAGAATAAATACTAGTGATGATTAATCAATGACATATCTTCATGAACAGATCTTAATGTATTTTGGAGACAGAACTTTTCATCTAACTTCTTTGCAAACCACAAAAGTTCATGTTAGGTCAGGAATACAATTTTTATTCTACTAAGATTGTTTCTGTCTTCCTTCTGGATGGAGCATACATTTAATGGCTATCCTGATGTCACCTTTCAGTCTCCCAGAAACTGGAATGTGGAAGGTTCCACTGTATTTTCTACTTCTGTTAATATATTGTAAACATGGAAACAACTGCTTAGATCAATGTGAAGTTGATCTCCCTCAAGCCAAAATTTATGCTCTTATTCTCCTAAGCTTGAGGACTGTAAGACAATTTCTCATCTAAAACACAGATTAAACCTGTCTGATTTCCTAACAACCACTTAAAGAAGTGGCAAATGTTACACATTTTTATCGTTCTGCCATTGTGGGTGGGAAATGAAGTCATCACTTCTATTCTGAATTTCAGTTACTACTTCTTCTGTCATGTACTTACCAAACAAAAAGTTAACCAAACAATGCATTAAAAATTCCCACCTAACACCTCCCCAACTCCCAATGACAACTGCAGTGCAAGATGATCCAGAGAATTAAATCACACAGGAAGGGAGGTATGTGCCTCCCTACCGAGCAGGCTACTTGTACTTCCCAATGCATAGCGCAAGGGGCATGTGTATTTATATACATACATACAGGCAGTCCCAATCTCCCATCCACTGAACTACGGAAACATTTTGTGGAAGAAAAGAGTGACAGCTGATGGGGAACACTTTAATACCATAAGGATGACACCCAGTGGAGTCAAATGAAGGGTGTACAGGCAAACTACCTGCAGGGTTTTCTAAATGTGGCATGCTTGACTCTGCAATTCAAACAATACCATTTGAAGCATCCTTTTCTGTACCAAATCTGAGGTCAAAACTGAACTGGATCCATCAGCCTGAAGCCCAAGTCATGGAGCATGACAGCAATAGCAAACAGCAGGATGCCGTGCTGTTACAGGGGAGGACAGATAGAAACATGGTCTGGGAGAGATGATTGGGTGGAAGTACTCTAACCTACACTTCCATCACCTCCCATAATGCTGTGAGGAAGCCTTTTTCCATGTGGTGCCCAAGGGATGATCTGCGTGAATGCATTGTGGGTGAAGGGAAGCTCAGCTGAGCTCCCGCTCATGCTCCAGAAAACTTCATGGCTCCTGGGGCTGTCTGCTGCTGCCCTGGCAGATGCCACAAATCTGATCAGTGTATCAGTATTCTGTTGGGGTTTGCAGCATAAGCCTTGTACAGTAATAGAAGAATGGCAATTTAAAAAAGTTTATATTTGAGCCAAGTAAATACATGGAATTCAACAGTATGAAGCAAAAACTAGTTTCGTGGCTCCAGGACTCTCTTGCAACCCTCTACAGTCTCTACTCACTGTAGACAGTCTTCATTTTGAGAGCCTGACTTTAAACTCGAATCCTAACCCAGCGTTTAACTGAAGTGGTTGTAAACTGATGTTCCAAGAAACCCACAAGAGACAGTGAGCAGCAATTTGCCCCAGTGACTCCAATTAGTACTGGTTTGCTCCTACCAAGTGTAGCAACTAATTTTCTACTAAAACTGCTCTTCATCCCCCAACATCTAGTGAGTGCTAATGCAAGCTGTGTCAACAAAATTTTAAATGGATTTAATGATTGGGTGAAGTACCAGGTAAGGCACCCAGGAGAGAAGGAAGCCTGCTCAGTTACCTCTTCCACAAACAAGTACAGTCTCTTGATAATCAGCCTCTTGTTTACGAGTTAAAAGTGTCCCTTATGGTTCAGTCAGCTCTCCTTAATCCTTTATGAAATGTTCTGCCTAACAAGGGAGCTGTTTTGCTGTAGGTATACAAAATGCAGCTGCTCAAACTCCTAATGCCTGCAACGAAGACAGGCAAACAGTTACAGTTTAAAAACAAAAGCAGAATACATGACTTGAATTTCCTCAACTGCAGTGCTGTCAAAACCTTCACTGGCACCAAAGCAATAGCACAAGAAACACTGCAACCACGTAGGGAGGGGTGGCCAACTGGCACACAAGGACCATGCTCAACAGTAGGGTTCAGATGTTTCTAAAGAATCAGCACTTACAGTACATTAATTATAGAGAAACCTTCAGGAAAAGTACAACCTCCACCGCCTGCAAAGTATTTTCTGTTGTAATTTGTGGGTGTGCAATAATCAATGCAATTACTCTGCTAGTTAGTGACTCAATCTGATAGGCACAGCAGCAGTTTGGCCTCTAACCCTCCTCCAAAACCTAACTTCAGATCTGTCAAAGAGAATTACAGGATAATACATCCAGATCTACCTTCTATTCCTTTTCATTGTACATATTTCGCCTTCTTTAGGCCTGATGCAACAGTCTTCAAGCATGATCAGTCTGCACTAAGCAGACTTCAGTAGAGCTGAATTTGGGAGAATGGCAAATAACACCTTCACAGAACACAACCTGTGTTGGGGCATCTTATATTCCAAGAAAACAAAATTAGTTCATTAACTCCTAGGAGAATCTTATTTGACTTGCAAGTATAAGGACAGAAGCTGGGGCAACAAACAGCATTTATAAATGAATAAAAGCACCATTTTCACATAACCACCACTTGCCACCATGTGACACCATTCAACAAAATGCATCAATTGTGGAGCTTGCTGACAGTGTTCAAAAACCCTGAGCGCAACCAGCACAGATATATTCTACATCCCTTTCTTGAACTATTTCTGTGACTTCACTTTTAAGCTCTTACTCTACACTACATTTCCAAGAAGCGCGTGCAGTTGAGGTATCAGCCTGATCGCCCTAGCAGTTCTATTTATGCCTGCTGGAAACATGTTCCATCTGCCATCTTATTTTATAGAAATCAACAAGTTCAACTTTTGTAGATCACAAAACTCATCTGCAAGGTATGAGAGAGATATTAATACATGCTTCAAACTTGTATCTGTCAAACACTAAAAAAAGGTCTGAAAGGTGTTTAGATCATGCTAGCAAAAATAATAACACGATTTTGTGCTTTTGTAATATTTTGAGGCCAGCACTGTGGATTAGATATGCTTTGAAAATAGGAATGCATTGTAAGTCAAAGAACAGTTCCATGTTTTTCCTTCACTACCTGTTAAATAGTGACGCTTTTTTCCTGAGCTAGACAACAAAGCTTTTATCATACTAAACCCAAAAACCTCTGATTCAGTCTTCTAGTTTCCATTTTAACTGTGTACTTCAAGTTTTAGTCTGCCATCACAAATCCTTGAACGTTGCTGCCTACCTGCTATTTTAAGAGGCCATCAAGCTCTCAACTAAGAAAAGCAGGAGAGATAATTTAAGCCAATTACTTAGCATATATAGTGCCTAAAAATGTGTAGAGGACGGCAAGCTCATGCACATTCTTTTCCTTGAAATGATGTTGGTTTTGGAGAGTCAGGACCTCTCCCTGAATGTACATAAAAGCTCTTCATTTGAAAAAAACCCCCCACCTCTCAAATTATTTGTGGAAGTAATTAAAGGTGTGTTACACAATCCTACGACGTTGCTGCCCTTTGCATTTCTGAAGCATTTGTGAAAAGAAAAATGTAGGTACTGCTATAATTCCCTCAAGGAGAATTTTTTTGCGGACAACAGATGATGATCAAGCATGAAATTAATCTGCAAGTGCTGAACAAGATGCAAAAAGAATGAAAAATATGTAATGACTTGACAAAAATTTGGGAGCAGGTGGTTTATCCCTGTTATCAAGATGCTGCTTACACAGTTGTCTTTGTAGAGCACTGAGCCTTGAAACTGGAAAAAATACTGAAAACTACATAATCTGTATGCCACCTGTACTGGGAGATGTTCGCTTGCTGTTTGTTCATTAAATGCAATAATGGCACCACAAAAATGTACAGATTCTCTATGTCAAAATTTGTATCTTCATCCGACTAGGTAAGACTAAACAGACCAGGTTTTTTTTGGAACAAAGGATGGCAAATCGGCCCACAGCACTTTTGTTACTGCTTCTGGTTCTGCAATCATTTAACTCCTGGGCCTCTGCAATGAACACCATATTCAATTTTAAGTCAACATAACATCCGGTCAGTGAATATGTACAAATCATTCTGCAATCCTTGACGAAGGGACTGTCATGGAAGTGAGAAGTGCTGCTTTTAGACATTTATTATAAAGTGGTAAACTTGAGGCATTTCATGGCAGGAAAGATTTTTATTCTCAAAACACTGGCCAGTAACAATAACTTACATGCTGTAACATGGCAGAATTGGATCTGAATCCTCCTCGATTTTAACTCTCAAGTAGCATTGTATTAGACCACATTTTTTATTAGCTGTATAGTAAGGCAGTTGTCTATTCCATGCCACAGTGTATTTGGGCACAAATCAGTACAAAAAAATGGAGATCCGCCAGTGGATTACTTGACCAAGTAGTGAAAATCATGAAGCTGATTCTCACCCGCTGTTTTGAAGACATAAATCTAAACGTGTGTTTTGTCACCTCCTGACACTGAGAACCTGACCCCCTACTCACGTTCCTCCTGCATGCTTTCAGCCCTTCTTACAAGTCTGCCTCTGTTGTCATCACTCAGAGGGTGGGGACTCCCCCGAAGAAGTCAAACCAGTGGAGTACAACCCCGAGGGAGGCAGCTCTTCCCTGTCCCCAGGCAGTTCCCCTGCCCTGCCGACAGGGAACCCCTGCTGCTTCTGTAAATACAGTTTCAGAGTGAAGACAAGTGTCCAGCGAGCTGTAAAAACACAGGACTGCAGCCTGTAATTCTTCCAGTATGAAAAGTTTCTACTACTCCCAGTTTCAACTGTTTTCCTTATACCAGTTTTGAAGGTCATACGTCAAGGAACTATTTCATGCTCTAATATGCACTTTATTATTTGTAAGTGATTTCCTACCAGACAAGTGGTTTGCAAGGACAGAGAACTCTCATTTCCTTTTATAGATTTGATTCGGAAATAAATGCTGGCAACATCATGTGACAAAGGGGCAGCATCTACATCTTGAGCAACTCTCATAATTTTATCAGAAAGTAATGGAAAAGCCAGCCTGCTGCTGCCAGATCTATTTAGCCTCCTACTCCTCTGCCCAAGTTTTATCTAAATTCTTCTGCATTATCTTTCTTCTTTTGACAATTCTTCCTGTCCTTATCCGTGTGCAAAAACCTAGCTTCAGCACACTAACTTATTCATTCTTAAATATTTATAATAGTAGGAAAAGGAAATACAAGTCTTTATTGTATCTCTGTGGCTAAAATAAATTGAGTTTCAGACAACTTTTTTTTTTTTAAATTAACAACCACAAGTATAGATATATATGTATACGATTTCCTATAACAAGGGAAAACTTCTTTGTCTTTTCTATCTGATAGCTGTTGCCTTTTAGAGCTATTCTGGGAAATGACTGGATACAACTGCATGAACTGGTAATTTTGACTATATGAACATAATATATTTTAAAGGAACCCCACAGTTTGAAGATGTGCTCACAACGTTTATGGATGCAGAATTACTCTATCTTATTATTCAGTAAGATTAAGGTGTCTTAATAAAGCTCTGAGATTCAACATTCTTCTAATGTCAGTTCCCACAATTCTAGGGCTGATAAGCCCCAGAAATCAACCTTTTCAGGCTAATTTAGAAGAAATTTAGCTAGCAACTTCAGAAAAGTAAGATTTTTATTTCCCAGTATTTGGTTCTCAATTCCCATTCTGAAGAGTACATAATTTTCAAGAACTATGATAACGACATCCTATTATGTATAATATGGAAAGAATGTATATACAGTAACAAATGAAATTGTTGAAGCATCATAAGCTAAATATTTTTTGTTAGCCCATAAATACTTTTACAACTCAAGAAACTGCTTAGAAGTCAACAGAAATCTGTATCCATAGGAATAAAAATCTGTGTCTTTAAATATAGATGACTAGAGACAATGGACAACTTCTGGATGAGAAATTCTGTTGGAACTTCAGACCTGAAAGTCACAAAGAGGGCCCAGCTGTTTGGGATGTAGATTTTTCCAAGGCACCTGAAAAAAATACTTTGTAGAGTCTAAGATAGCTTCTTCCCTTTCTTCCCAATCTTTTATTTACTATTTGCTGCAGGATTATTTCTCACTTCAAATGTAATCTAACATGAAAGCTGCTGATCAATATTGTAAACAGATGATTAGTGTCTTGTGACTGCCAAAGAACTGTTAATGAATCTCAATACATGATGCTGAAGCAAGGACGTGAGGTAAAGTAATTTAATTGAGGGAGATAATGAAACCAGGTAATTCCTTCAGTTTAAAAGGCAAATATTGCCAGAGCTCCTTAAACAGAAAGAAATTATTTACACTTGTCTCAGAAATGGTAGGAAATGCATTTCTTTGGATTAATTAAAATCAAGCTGCCATCAACTGCAGCACTTCCTACCTGAAGTAAAACACAGAACTTGTGAGTTTGAGGTCATTGATACTAGACCCTTCCAACCTGCAACAAAAGTGAGGTGAGACACCAAGGAGCCTTCCTGCAACTTCTCTCCCTTCTCTTTCCTTCAGGTGCTACTCTGTAGAGCCTGCCAGGGCCACCACAGGGCCATCAGCAACCTCCCTGCAAGACGGGTGGTTGCACACAAACAAAAAGGACCTACTGGATGTTGCACCCAGTGAATGAACTTAATTCAGCTGGATCTGGAGCAAAAACCTGACAGATATGTGCCAGTTGTGAGCAAGGCCTTGAAACAATGTGAAGACAAGTCAGACAAGGACTTTTGCTGCCTTCTGTTATAAAACCCCACCAACCGACTTTAGAATGAAACAGAGAAATAAATAACGTCTTCTATCAGCAACCACTCTGAATTTCTAGGGAAACTCCATTCCACAGACATTCAGTCTTTTCAGATCTCTTGCTTCCTGTGAATGACTGAAAGAGATGGCTGGGCAACAAAAGCATACAGGTTATTCCCAACTCTCTAAATACCTCCTTGAAGAATGCCAGGAACAGGTGCACTGTAGACTATAGACTTTAAGAAAGCATAAATTTTTGAGAACTGAAGGTAGTTCATTATCAGTAGTTACTTTAAATTAAACAAACAAGTACAATCCGTGCTTCTCTTCCTCTCTACTTGCCCACTGATCCATTATTTATTAATCCATAGCCTTTTCAATTTTCCAAGTTGAAATACACTAGTGAGGGAAGGAGCCTTCTTCATTATTTCCATGAAAGATATTTTTTGGCAGCTAAACCAGAAAATGTATGTAAATACCAAAGGTGAAATTCTTGATCAGTTGTAGCAAGTCCAACCTTAACACTGTGAACTAACCCAATATCTACATTTAAAGCAAACAATAAATATTTAAATATACGATGGAAAAGCTGTTTATTTCCAGAAAAGAAAAGGTACTGACTTGGAGAATTCAAGACTCAAACTAGTACTTTGACCTGTGACACTGGGTGTATGACACATTTGGTTCAACATAAATGCCTTCTTCATAAGGAGCTGTTTCTCTTTTCAAGCTGTGGCCTTCTTATCTATCTTTTAAAGATCAAGGTTTATTTTTAATGCAACATAATTTAATTAAACAAACATTTGAAATATATTTTTAAGGTATTTATACAGGTAAGTTCATGACAGATTCAGTGTGTAAGATGAGGAAATTTGTGTAAGAACTTTTTTTTTCAGGATTTGCATTCTACAGGACCACTCTGAAATTGCATTTATACTGCAATTAAAAAGGCAACTAAATAATAAAGCCTTTTGCCCATTATACGTTCATTAGTGTGATAATTTTTCACAAAGATTTCTTTACATGAAACTATAATAAAAGGCAAATAAAGAGCAGAGTGATCTTCACATGAGAATAGTGATCCGCAAACCAAAGTTTTGTGACTTTTCTATTCAAAACTAAAGGACACCTACATCCTCTATGTAAGCTACAGTTTTTTGTTGCTCAGAATCATTATAAAAATATAAGCTAATTCTCTAACACATTTATTGACTTTTAGAGACCATATTGAAACCTGACAATAAGCAAGTACTTTAATTAACTGGATCTTCAGCGCACTGTATTTATACAATTTCTACTTCTTAATGTTTACCCACACAGCTGAGTATTTAGCACTGTCCTCAGGCACTGGATGTTTCCCACACAAAATGACTTCACTGAGCACACACAGGCTGCAGCGAATCTCAGCAAGGTTAGAGGACATTTTGCTTGGGACCCTGATGTTAATCTGAACCTTTAAAGTACATAAACTGTAACTCCTGTGCAAGGCTCCAATGGCCGTCAGCATCTTCAGACATCCCAGATGCGGCAAGGCTTTAACCCTCATTTGCTCCTGGTGAGCAGGTTGGCAGAACTGTACTCTCAACATAGCCCGAGCAGGCTGCTGCTCCCTTGAACAATTATTAAGCATGTAGAGAAAATGCTGGCTTCCTAAAAAAGCACTGCAACAGTTACACTTCTGTTGATGGTGACTGTTGTGGACAACTATGAATATCTTTTTTTCTACACTTTTAGTAGAAACAAGATGGCAAACACACTGCCCCGGTTGATTACCAATAATTACAGGATCCATATAGCTACATCACATGTGAAGATGAAATGTAGGTCTGCAAGGAAACCTTAAAACAGCGTAAGTAAACATGGTTCTATTGTCAGTAATTGATCCATGATCATCTTGTTTATTATACACTTTTAAATTACAAGTCAATGCTAATAGCCCCTTGATGCACAATTATTATCTGGTTCATCACGACATATACTGCTAAGGGTACGAGCTGGTAAACTACAAGATCCTTATTATCAAGAGAATACTGAGAAGTGGTTTTCCCTTTAGAAACAAGCAACAAGATAAACATATCTGCTTCTACTAAAGTAAACTGGCTAGCAGGATTCAAGAGACATTTTGGGGTTTTGGTAAAGTAACAGGCAGCCAGAATATGTATTACTGTATTTGCCATGTTTCAATTGCATAAAGACTCATTCTAAAATAGATGCCAAATATTGGACAGCTAACTGAACTGACTTAATATAGTTCACCAAATATGCTAAGTGGCTCTTGTTACTCCAGGTAAGATGACTGAACTAAACACTTCCAAAAAGAAAACTGCATTAAGTTCCTAAAAATAGCGTAGACAACAATTTGCAACAGAAGAGGGCAACAAACGTATGATGGAATATCATTAAATAAATACATTCTTTGAAATAAAATAGGTATCTTTGTTGGGTAACAGCCACAAGAAGACAGTTGTTACATATTAAAAAAAACCAAAAATTTTTATAGCAAAGTTATAAACTGTTCTGTTTGGTGTTTTGTTTTGGTGTTTTTTTGGTTTTTTTTTTTTTTTGCTTAGAGAGATATGAGTTGTATATCACAAAGTTTTTCTAGATTAATTACACCTGATCAGTGTGTGAGAAATTCAAACCTGTGAATAGCAGCAGTGTAAGAGCTAAAAACCTAATGTGAATGCAAATATTTCACAGGAGTGAGCATCTGATAGCTTAAGTGCATCATTGAAAAAGCATGATAACAATGGTGGAAAAACTCCTTACGTCAGAATACCTATGCCACCTTGACAATCAATGCAGATACACTGCATTCATATGCTATATCAATTTAAGAGATGTAATGTAATTGGCATCATATTTTCAGATATTATGCTCCCTGTGACTACAAGAAAATGGTTATTACACCTTTTGGTGAAATTGTGACATTTATCAACCTCACTCATGAGTTCTACATCTTGCAATTTTAATGTTATATTTATACATTGTTTTTATATCTTGATATGTATTTATATATTTTTATATGTTGATATATATATCTCAACATATAAAAACAATTGATCCTTCTTAAATTTCAGTTCTCAAAATATATCTCTGCAAACATAATCCATAGCTACCAGTTTTTAAATGTTATTGAACTATGTATTTGATTACTAATTTAAATCAAGAAATGCTAATGGCAACTTTTAGAACAATTAAAACCTTCTTCTGAATATACAAAATTATTCTCCATTAGTGCAGTATAAATCTGGTACATTCCAAAATGCAGAGTCAATCCTCTGACTTAGAAATTTTCTGTTCGCAGATTTACAGCCACATCAGCAACTTCCAAGTGTAATTTACTGCTATAGATACTGTATTTGTATGCAGCAACTAACACCTACCTGCTCATAACGAAGATTTCCAGGAACAAAGTTAGAAAACTACAGATTATCTAACATACTTCCCAGAAAACAGCTGCTGTGTGACCATATAATTAGATTACAAGTCATAAACCAGATATAAGATTGTACGTCTTAAACCATAGACGTAGACACATCCATCTTTGCGTCCTTTAGTTAAAACATTAAGCCAACAGATAGTGTTGAAATCTGAAAGTACTTCCCCCATCATTTGTATTTTGCTACTTATCTCAGACCTTAAGAGAAATCAGAAATAAAACGTATTGTAAAATAACATTAGCACATGCATGATTAGCACGTCTATTTGCATGTGCAGCGTCCAAACTGCTCTTCCATATTCAGAGCATTTAGTGTCAGCACTAACAACTTAAAAACTCTTCTAAGAAAAGCATACACTTTATTTGGGAATGCACTGACTTCTCCCTAATGGCTTTTAAATCAAACCAGTCCCCTCTTGTCTAACTCAGGGCTCCCATGCTGCCGTGCCAAACCACTGGGATGCCTGAGCCAGAGGATGACAGAGGCCACTCCTAGAGGCAAATGCCCACTCCCCACATGGAGCAGCTCCCTGAAAATGGTCACTCCCTCCCTGTTTCCAACGGCCACTGCCCAGGAAAGGCAGCACCCTGCACAGACACCTTCCCCGCCTGCCTCAGTCCTGGGTGGGAGTCCAGCTGGGGGCAGCATGAAAAGTAGGAGAGAGATGGAGACACCACGGGGATGGAGTCCAAGCTTTCCGTGGGCACTGACAGTGTCCAAGGAAAACACCAGCTGATGGACATGCATAGACTACGCTTTAATTGACTTTGACTTAAAACTTTTAACAGAGATAAATCACCCACATCACTAAATAACAGGACAAGAGATCCCATTCTGTTTGGCTTTATAAAACCAGACGGAATTCTTACGATGTATGGAAAAAAAAAAATCTATGTTTACTAAGTTATTTAAGTTCGACACTGGCATCCCCATGGAAAACTAGTGTTTTCCATATCTCTTTGTAAGTATAAACAGTAAGAAAAACTCATGTGCTCTTCCAAAATGACTCAAGCACAGGTCATAAAGTACTTCAGCTGCAACTGAAGCGTGTCATAGCTCTATACTGAATCATTACACTCACTTTTCAGATGGTTAAATTTATCTGGGATTATATATCTTGCTTACACCACTCAGAGAGCCAGGGCAAGCATAAGAGAGTCCAAATCCATGTTTGCCAGCATACGACTCAACTCTTTGCTGAAAGAAATACAGCATGCCTTTGCCTTTTCTTCAAGAGTTTCATTTTCTCTTTGAGACTTTTGTTTAAAAAATAAGCAATCAGTTGTACCTGGATCACCGCAGAATTATAAAGAGGGAAAACCAGTGTATTGCTATCCATTTTATTAACTATTCTGTGTTACCTGAAAACTATTAAATATTCTATCAAGGCTATCAATTCCAGTGTTCCATCTTGCATTTTATTCTTCCGAACAGTCTGGACCATGCAGTCTATGAATTTGCTATATTACTGTTATGATTTTTTTTTTTTAAATGGGGGATTTTGGTAACATTTCTATTTCAGTATTTAACACAAGTAACACTGTAATAAAGCCATTAATGCCTCCAGTAGTATAGCACCCTACTGGAAATACCTGTTCATGGAGGTGATTTGGATTGAGCAACTGGGTAACACTTTGGACAGAAATTATACAAGTCCCTATTGGCACATTCAACATGAGTAGGTCAAGGATATGGCTAGATGTTGTGCTATTTTTTGCAATGCAAGAACAGTGCAAATATGAACTGAGAATATTTCTCCCATACAAACATAAAAAAGCAATTACAGCCATATGAATGATGAAAGAAATATGAAATACACTGTGAATGTTAGTTTGCCTTCAAATTTCCAAGCAATAATCCTAACAAACTACCTAAGAAAGTTTCAAATGTAACAACAATGGTTTTTGGAGATGATCTGGAAAACAAGTTCTGCTTACGAAACTTTTTTTGTGGTAAACTTTATATATTTGAGCCAGATTCCCCAAACCACTGAAACTACAGGCAACAGGCTAATGACAGGGAATCATAACACTTAAGACTGTGGTGTACTAGGACAAAAACAAATAGCTATTGCCAAAGATATATCAGCTTTTCTAACCCAAACATCCTGGGGAGCAGAAGATTGCCTAATTGGGGATTTTGCCTTACAAAAGGGGTGGAAGCTGTAAAGAGAATTTCTCACTGGCTTCTGAAGGACAAGGATAGGTAGCACACGTGACAAAGAGAAACAGCAAACGAGGAAGGCGCTGCGGGAGAATGATTCCTTCCTTTCTGGAGGATAAGCCATCAACAAGGACAGCAGAAGGAGAAGCAACAACCTTACAAGCATCTGCCTTCAGCTGAGCAAATCCTCCAGAACAGATAAGGACACTCGATGGGAACGTGCTCACTACAATGACTGTTTTGGTCCGGGTCTGGGTTTTTTTCCTCTTTTTTTAATGCTAAAAGTACAGGTTGTGGGAAAAAACCTTCTTAGATCTACATATGCACCCTCTTTGAGAAACTGCCTGAAGAACATGGCTGTATTTCAATTAATATCAGATGCAACATTACCACATTTAGAGAAAGAGACATTTTTGAAACACTCCTCAAGAACGTGCTTAGGTTCCACACTCAAGCGGCACTGAAGTTTTGAATCGGCAGCATATTTCAACCTCCAGAACATTTAATTTCTCTCGTATTTGTAAAGCTCCTGTGATATGGTTTAGATCTAGGCTATGACTAGATCTTTTTTTACCAGAAAAGAGGCTCTTACCTTCCAGTCAAACCGTAGGAAAAAAATAAAAATCACTGGAAGTCTCCTCAGGTGGGGAATTCCCTCTCTTTATCATGCTAGCTCTCAAGCAAGATACATGTTTTCAACATGATTTTACTTGATGTACTGTTAAAAACCAGCTTACTCTAACATGAGGAGTAGATGGGAGGTTATTTTTTATTCTAAATTGATTATCTTTTCCACTATACAGCTGGGACAGGAAGGAGAATGGAGAGTTTGGAAAGAAATAAAGCATTCCAAATAATCTGAATAGGAGAAAAAAAAGAAAATAAATATACCTAAACAGGAAATTAAGCATTCTTAAGAAAAAGTTTTGAAACTTGAAGGAAAAAAGGTCAGTTTTAATGACTAATTTCTTCACTTGACAAGAATTCCCAATCATCACAGCTAACCCTCCAGCAATTATAAAAATGCCCTGACTTATGCTGTCTTGTGACTTTGACTGTATTTTGCAAAAAAGTGTTACATAAAAGAGTGATTTTAAATTACTCTTCTCTGTCAGTCTAAAACCTTTACTTTCTTAATTCGATTTTTGATATCCTAAAGACCTCTCAATCAACAAAGAATTTTATTGTGGAAAGTATTTCACTTGAGCCACATCAGTGCAGGTAACTCACTTAAAATCTGCAGCAGACATTCTGATTATTTTAAAGGGCAGGGGAACAAATATGGAAATTTGGTTTATCTTCAGATTTTAACAATGTAAAGTACTGAGGAGGAAACGAACGGCAAGAGACAAGCAAAAGCATCTCAGAATATGTCAGGAGTGAATGTAGTCATGGAAAATTTGTTTTCCTCCTTCTTCACAATTTCCAGTTGGACACCCAATTAATCTGGTAGAGAATGTAATAACTTTTGTTTCTTTGCTGATAAAAAAGGAGAAAATTTGCAGTAGTTAAAATAGAGAAAATTATAACAATTGTAGACATTCTGTGATTTCCAACATTTATCATGGAAGTGAATCTTTGCTCTATAAATCAGCCACAGCACCCTCCCTAAGCATCACCCTTATAGTAACTATGGGTAAAGTACTCATAGGACCCATTGGTCCTCTGGAATTAGCATGGCAAGTAACTGGAAGAATGGTGTTTGACCTTAAAGATTTAGCACTAGAGTTACCTGTCTTTCCAGTTCTCCTATGGTAAAGCAGCAGAAAAAAAGTGTTATTAATGAAAGCACTCTAGTTGAGAGGGACTAAAAGATCTACATTCATGTCTGCCTATGACTTTCTTAACAGCGGTCTCTGTAAAAAAACCCAACAAACCCAAACATTTGTACCCATAGTGTTCTGCTCTCCCTGTGCTGTGGGTTTTTTAAGGAAGCTTTTTTCCACCTTAGCTCACATATTTTAATGTATTTTCATTTTGTTAATTAGGCTTTAAGGTATTTTTAATTTCTAACTTGTATCATAATTAGTCAAATTAAAAAATGATCCTTGATTTTGTAACAATAGAAGTAACAGACAGTGACTTTACACAATAGTCTGTGTTACTAATCCTAAAAGCCAAAACGTACCTATTATGTTTTCTTTCTACTGCCAAATTTTATCTCACTCCTGAAATGCCAATTAAAAAATATTCCTTAATTATTTAGCATTAAACTATTTTTCCCTTTTTGACTTGGCCTTTCAAAAGTTAGAATTATTCAATACAAAATAAATCAAAATTCAGCTGCAGCTAAAAATGACATTTTTCTCGATTTAGTACCACCAGTGCATGAGAAGAATGTAAACAATATCTTGATTTATATATATGCCTGCATAAAGACAAGGCAAACATTTTGTAAAACTTTCACAGAATACTCAACCTAGCAATTTCGCATCATCCTAAATGAACTGCAAAAATGCAGTCAGTGGAATGTACACATGCTTACACAAGTAGATTATTATGAATGCTATCAGTAAGAATGATAATTTGCAAATGATTAAACTGAAAAGATAAATAGAAGGTCGATTTTTATAACTTGATCCTGGCTTTGCCTTAAAGGATTGATGAGGAGCTAGTACAATTGTCAAATAAAGTCATGAATCCCCATCTTAGGCATCTATTTATTTCAACAAAATTCCTAAGAGATACTCTGTTTATAAGAATTAGTATTTTCTGTGGTCAAGGAATTTTGAAACTATTCTTCATATGAACATAACTTATTTACTTTTATTCAGTTTCTCATACAAGACTTGAGACTTTATTTATGTGGTAGTTTTATTTAAGGCTATGTTTTTCTTGAGATTCAGAAACAGGAATGCTCTTACATTTTTTCACATTATCCTCCCAGCATACCCTAGATCCAACACTCAAAGTCTCATCCTGAAAAATTCACCATGTCTGTTCTAGATTCCTGCATAGATGTTCTTTTGCTCTTTTAATTTTCTAACTTCTCTGTAAGAATGCAGTCCAGAACAGCTGTTTTTCACCCCGCCCTTTACAAGGTGTTACAGTACTTAACAGAGCAATAGTTGAGACTATGGAATCACGTATGGAAGTATGCAGCACGTAAATGATTACAAATCAGCACAAGACATCAGCATCCAGCCATGCAGCACAGGAGCCAAGACCCCACCCTTTTCCAACCAAGGGCCCTGGTGTGCTGGCTGTGATTCTGGGAGGAAACTAGCTGAGGGTGAAAGTGTTTTCTAGCAAGTGAAAGGGACAAAGAGCGTGATAGCCGACCTTGTTATTTCCTGGTTATTGCTCTTTGTGCTGAGGAGAGAGGCATTTTAGCAACATCAGCTCAAGAAAGCTGAGATTGTCCACCTTTTAATAGATTTAGATAACTTTTCCTTATAGAGCGACCTCCGTTTTCTGTTTGGACAGTAAAATGACAATATCGTGAACTGCTGCTGTGTTTGTTCACTTTTCCCGCAGCAAAGGTTTTTAAGATATATGCGCTTAAAAATCCAGTATGTACGTCTTAAAATATACCAGTTAAGCCTATACTTAGTATGTAAAACAAAGAGAATTCCTGCAAATCCAGTGAGTTGGTGGTCCTGTCAGTCCTCTGGGAAAAGAGATATCTCGCTCTGCCCTCTGACTGAGAACCAGGCAGAGCAGAAACCCGAATTTCCCAGATGAGTGCTCTGACTGTCTGCCTTGGAAGCTCTCCCTGGCCGCACATTTAGCAGACAGTTTTGTTAGGAAACACTCTTCCAAGTTTTCTTGGATTCTTAAAAACTTTTGGTTTCAATGAGTCAGCATTTCCAGATGAAAGGCTGCTGTACTGAAAAATTAATGAGCAGCTGTATTTTTATAACCACTGAGATTACAATTTATCAGTTTTGTAGTTCTGACTGAACGGTGTTAGCTGTGTATTAGCTGCTAACTTGACTGCTAGAACATGCCCTCCACCTCTCCAAATGCACTTAGGACTTAAATCAGTAAGTTATTAAGAACTTTAAAATTTTACTGATTCAAATAAATTGTTCTTTCAAGGATGCGTATTCTTATGATGTTGATGTATTTGTGTCATCACGGAAAAGGGGAGAACTACAACTTCAATATGAAATCAGTAGTTTCCTCATGGCTGCAAAATAAGGAACCTCACAGAAGAAGATACCCCACTGCAATACACAATCAAGGTATACTTAGAATGACCAAACCGTACTCTTTAATTTTGTAATGTTTAAATACAGATAAACTGTAAGGGACTTAAATCATTAGAATGCTTCATTAAAAGTATATATACTTCTTGTTGCTGTGGTAAATCAAGATCCACAGAAGAATGCTTACTCATAGTTTTCTCACTTGACAGTATAAAATATTTATTCTGGATTTGGTTAGCAGTATTTTCTGTTCATGCCCAAAGGCCTATGTAAATACTGAAGATTAAAGCCTGAACATAATTTTTTGTGGACTTCAGAATGCCATTTGTGGACTCTCAGAAGACCCACTGGGACTGTGTTAAGGCATTCAGCCTTCTGCTGCTTTGAAGATCCAGGCAAAAGCTCCTGTTTGCTGTGGCAAGAGGGCAACACACTGGCCATGTAAGTGGCAGGCAAGACTGGACACCTTCAAACAAGAAACAAACTCACTTCTCTACACCTGCAGCTCATGAAACCTACTATTTGTGCCAGGACTAATTCAAGGAGAAAAAAGCGTGGCAATTTCAAAATACTACTTCGAAATTAGTGATGACTGGCATACAGATAATACATTTTTATATAGTCCCATCCACACTGGATATGCAGTAATTACCTAGAAATTGGTTGGTGCTTTATGTGAAGAACAAAGTAAGTCGCTACAGTATTACTTTTCAACTGTTGCTAAGATGGACATGGATAAACACAATCCCTGGTAAACTGTAATTGCATGTAATACATGTATTCTCATGTTAACGTAGGAAACCAATTCCTTAAGCTGCAGAAATCCTTTTAAACTAAGTTAAATCAAGTTATAGTAGCTAAGTGTAGCTTGTATCTCTGAAACATCTGTTATCACATAACTTTTATTTATTTTTAAAAATTATATATTAAATCAGAGTATTCAGAAACATGGAATACACTACTACAAAACCAAAATCTGTCCAACATACTGCTATGGAAAAAATCCTTCTAAGTACAAATATTTAATCTTACACTTCAGTTAAGAGGAAAGAAGATAAAATTATTATTGTGTTGTGGCACATAAAAACACTCTTGCACTTTCCCATATGACTGCCCTCTCAAGACAGCACAGTATTTCTCCAGCAGCTGAATTTCTGAAAGCAAATGTAGGTACACAAAGCCACAGTTTCTTACAAAGGTTTCCTTACTACTAAAATAGCCTCATGGAGCAAAATCATGTTCAGGTTTCAAGTGTCCTTCTTCAACTGCAGTGGTACATACTGTTTTTTATGAAGTATTCTCAGAGCGTGCACTCTCTGCAAAGCACAAGTGTGACACGTAAGTCTAAGTGACATCCAAGTCTAAAAGAAATGCCCAGTACCCCCACAGAGGATACCAGCTTACATGTTGTATTAAGAAAACAATGAAAGTCATTTAGAGAAGTACCATGGAAAAGCCCAGTAGTTTTTCATACACAGACACACACACACAAAAAAAAAGAAAGAAAAAAAAAGAAAAAAAAAAAGAAAGAAAAAAAGAGAAAATACTTGCTTTATTTCAGAAAGAATCAAGAGTATTCCTAAAAACTCCTTCCTATCCAACTCTTTTCTTTTCTGATGGATGCAGCAGAAAAAAGTGCACATATATGGTATTGCTTTCACTGATCTAACAGCAGGTATCAGACTGAAGCAATTAATGTAATTCCCAATCTTACAATGTTTTCTTTAGATTCCTAGCACAGATTCCCTTAATCAACACGAATACATCATCTGATTTTCAAATGATCCCACAGAACACTTCAGCCACAATACTCCACGGATTTCTGTGGAAAAGGGATATATGAAGCAAGCAACATAATTTTCCCAAGTTTTCCACCTCCCAGGAAAGCTAAACTTGCAACACTTTATGCTCAAATCTTAATCTTTTCTTTTCCAAACTGTCCCAGATTAATTTTCCTGAGTCTTAGTTCCTGAAATAGTTTCATACTTGATCACACCATATCTGTACTTGGCCAATAACGCTACAACAAACAACGCAAACTAAGAGATTTAAGTTTCCATTTTAAAGAGAAAGAATACAAAGTTTTGCTCTACTTAATTAAACCTAAGCACATTTTAAAAAATAGAAAAAATGAAATACTTAAATTATGCTGGAACATTAAATGATCACTAAAAATTACTATACCCACGCAGACCACCGAAGCAAATTTTTTCACAATCAAAATGAAAGTGGAAGACTTACTCTTATTTGGCATCATAAACCAATTGAAATAAGATTATTTCAGGTGTACACAAACAACTGATATTCTCAGCTATTCATTTTCAAAGCCTGAAAGAAATGGTTCTGCCCAGGACAAATGGAAAGCAAAACGAAAAACTGTGTAACACTAGTGAAACCTAATTTGTAACAATTTCTAAGGAAGTCTACCTTTACTTGGAGAAAAAGTGAATGAAGCAACCCTCCCAAACCAAGCACCGCGTGGTGCTTTTGAAGTCAGATGACCGAGCTGGCTAGCCAGCTTTTAGACCAATTCTGAGTACAGAGACTCCGTTTGCCTCACACTGTGAATGCCAGTGGCAAACTCTTGAACCTGGAAGCAGCAGAAGCAGCTCTGTGTCCATGGGTCCCATCAAAAGATCACAGAACTCCTGATGAGAAATGCTACCAAAACCACTGCTCAAAACAGTGAGGCGACTGCACACTCCCAGTATTCATGACCCCAACTAAATCTTGCCCAATTCCTATTTGAAGACTTGACTAAAATATCTTTCACCACAGCTGTAACCCTTTCAGCAGGTACATGTCACAGACATGTGGGCTCACAGTCAGTGTCTGGGGTTTTTTCCAATAAGAAGGACCTACAGAAGATAGGGAAAAGAATATAAACTCAAAAAAACTGATGGAGTTTTTTACTGGCTGTGCCATTCCATGTGACTGTGCCTTTCAGAAAAAACCTAAAATTTCTCATCATGACAGCTTCTGTAATAATTAATCTATTTAGATACTGTTTGCTCCATCTCACTCATAATCCTAGCTTTAAAAAAGAGCGTAAGTCGATGACAATAAAAAAGTAACAAGGAAGCAGATGCCCCCTTTCAAAATGTTAGCATTAATACAGAACAACTATAAACTGTCTTTCAAAATAAGCAAAACTCTTACAGATTCACAATGAATTCTTAATTAAAATCTACTAATTTACAAAAATCTTTGTAAGAAAGCCCAGCAAGTCCAGTTTCTCTTTCCTATAGAGGAACAGACTTTAAGTACAAAAAAATCATTTGAAAGAGCAGTACCTGATAAATGGATAAAAAGAAAGGCAGTAAGAGGCACGTAAAAGACTTTGCCCATATTCTGCCAGGAATTCCAAAGAATTAGACCAACTCTTTCCAGCCTGAGTAAAAACTGAGAGAATGTGCACTTCCCTGTGTGCAGAGGTGTATGTCACACAGCACAGCCACATGAACAGTGTCTGTTACTGACCTGGGCATCTTATGATTCCCTGTGTATTTGGTTCACAAGATGTGGATTCCATGCCTTGAGGAGTGTGCCATGTCCAGCACAGCACCACCTGTTTGCACAGCGGCTGGGGGACACTCCTCCCTAACCACTTCCATCATGTGCTGCTATCCTGGGGTTGCCTGCAACAGTCCAGGCTCTGCAATGGTGGAGATGAGGTAGAGAGGTTTGACCTGGCAGCAGCTTTCTCTCAAGTCTCGCCAAGCCTGGAAGCGTTGTGGCAGGAGACGTGAATGAAGTAACACTTAAAATGCAGCTGGGAACCAACTGTGTCATTCTGGCTCAAAAGAAGTGACCATCTGACTCCACAGATGCAAAGTGCCACTGCAGTCCAAAAGAAGGAACTTCTTATTAACAGAAACCTGTATCGTTAAGAAATCCTTCAAAAATCCTCTCTTGAAGAGAACATCTACTTGTGCACTGAGCCGCAAGCCATGGCGAAAAAGAAGTTCAGAGTGGGGAGAGCAAGTGTGTCTCCTTCCAGGCTACCCCTAACTCCTGTTTCTGAGAAGTGAATACACAGTTGTCTTAGATGGTATTTAAGAAATCTGAGTCAAGAGCTTGAAACTATGACAACATGTAAAGGAATAATTATATATCTAGTGAGAAAGGAATGTATGAGGGAGGGTTACTTTGTCTGGGTGCCAGCACCAGTGAATAACAGCAAATGGTTCAAACTGGAAGGGCCTTTCCCTTAAAGAACCAGTTGGTCTCCTTTGTTTGGAGGATCCCTGAGCATTTTGCAGGTTTAGGTCTCTGCAAGAATCTGCTCTGCACTGTCTGTGGATACTGTCTGACCCATTCCAATCCATTGAATCCTGCCTCACCTACTGTATTCTGGAACTTTGAGATTTAAAGCTGCAAACTTTCTTATTTTTGTAATACTTACTAACCATCTCACAGAAATAAGAGGAAATGTCACAGGACAAACATGTTTTTATTGTGCTGCTATGTACAAATGTACTGCCCTGTAGCTGCAGTGTTTTTTACCCCATGCATCTTTCCATCATTATACTCTCCATTTTTCATGGTGTCTAAAAGAGTTAAAAAATACATCTATGTTCATCTCTCACAGTAAATGGAAATTTATCATAAGGATAAACATAATAAACTACCACAGTCAGTATTTTTCTTTAAATGGTCACCAACACATTTTACCTTGCACTTATTTCCTATATTGGAAAGATATGATTTAAAAAAAATACTTTTATTAGAGGTGGAGTTTCTTTTCCCAGCAATTCATACTGATAGTCTGATTTCTGCTTCTGGACTTTAAACACTGAGGTCCTATAAACATAAAATGGAACACAATCATGAAGAAGTAAATAAACAAAAACATTCCAACTAAGTGTTGTCTCTGATCTCTGTATTGTCTCTGATCTCCATATCTTTCTTTACAATCTGGGCAAGAAATTCCTCTTCTTTTCCACAATTTCTAAAATAATGGTCTTAAATTATTCAATTTTTCTCCTTTATACTCAGTTGTAGGTGATCTCTAGTTCTTTTAAGTTTTGTCAAAGCAACAGAGTGTCATGAGGTGCATATATGGCCTGAGAGTAGCGGGAAATTTATTTCAGATTTCACTGAGAGTTTTCCGATGCCTTCAAAAAGTGTCTGGAGACTGATTTTCTGTCTTCATGGGTACCTATCCTCTCACTGGATAGAGCGTCCAGATGGTCCAGCTGTCCAACACTTTTGATTTTAGAATAGGAACTTTGTATCCTAGATAAAAAAATTTTTTTTTTGCATTTCCTCACCACCCAGTTCAGATTACCCCCCACAGCAGGAGGTGTCCTGAACATACTGACATAAACTCACAGAGTTTGCTTTCCAACTGTTTAACTTCAGACAAACAGCACATATAAGCTGTGCACCAGAGTTTACTCTGGCTGGAGCAGTTCTGCAGAGAGACCCTCTTGATCACTGCTGCAGTCCTGCTTGGCAAAGTACTGCTGAACTTCTTTCTGTTATTTACAGTTTTTTTCTTTAGACATTTTTCAGTTTTTCTTTAGATGTTTTTCAGTTTTTCTTTAGACATTTTTGATAATGTCTTACAGGTTTTCATTTTTTTCTAAATATTTTCTTTGCATTTGCTGTTCAGATCATCTCCATCAGCTGGAACTTCTTACAGCTATCTTAGGTTCTGCAAAGTAAAGTAACTTCGCAGAAAAGGATACCTAACAGAAAAAACCCCTCAAACCCACCACTTATACTATAAAAACCTTATGGTTTGAAGCACTTGAAAACTTGAAACACTTTTGAGGGCGTCGTATGCAACAAGTCCACTAGGCAAAAATGAAAGCACCAGCTAAATTTCTTTTGCTCTCTTCTGTTGATAGTTTTGCATTGCCTTTTCTTTTTCCTTGAAGACAACATAAAGTATAATACAACTTAAAGATTTAATTTGCTTCTGACCAATACTGTTAGCAAAGTATCTTCCTGTCCATAGACTTCTCTGCACAATGATTTAAATTCCAGTTGTTCACCTCCCTCTCTGAAGAGTCACACACATCAACTAGGGCCACACCATCTAAGGGAACTGAAAACTAATATACTATATTTGGTGTCATTTATCTGTGTTCCTGATTACTCTTTCTACATGTGCAGGAGTGAGAAGGATTGGTTTCCCTCACTCCTTGCATTTCTCCAAAATAAAAAGATGATATTGCTGTTGGAATGAGAAGCCGGGATCACCCTGACTGGCAAACTTCAGAGACTGAACCCTGACTCCATCTGATCTTCTTTCCATTTAACCTAAAAAGCAGTGGAGGTCCTTCGAAGGGATGAGGGACTTGTTTTTTTTAGGCTATCTGGTCCTTTAAGTTAGGATGACTTTCAGTAGCATACCACTGCTGCCTTCCCACAGAGAAATGAAAGTACTTCTAAGACATTTTAAAAAAATATTTTTATTTTAAATGAGAGAGATGTGGATGTTGGTTTGTTTTTCAGTCTGATGAGAGCTCAGTTTCTCAAGATGAGTTAATAGTTTTGGATGGAGTATCCCCGTTCGCTGAAGCCTGGTCAGTGGAATCCCTTGGATTTTTTTTCACATGCAGTGTGCAAGGATTCTTTTAGATAGGAGCTCCTTGAGATCTCTGGACATCAATAATAAAGAAGAAACCATGCAAAAAACTGTATTATCTTTATTATCTCCAAGGAAAAGAAGCAAAAAATTTATGAATGCGGCAGACCTAAATAAATAAACAGATTCAGGAAACCTTGCTGTCAAAACCTCTTTCACAAACAACACTTTGAGCTTTGTGCCCTCTGCTCAAAAGCTTTGTGAACTCAGCATTTTCAATGAAGTTCCCCTCCAAGCCAGCCTGTGTACTCTGCAGAGCCATCAGCTGCCAAACAGAACCAGACATTTTAAAAAGGTGAGTAGCTCTTGATCCTATAAAATCAGGCATAGGATTTCGGTAGCTGAATAAAATACCTGAAACTATGCTCCTAACATTTCTCTAGAAATAAAACCTCACACTAACTGGTGAATCACTAAAACCAAAAATCTGAGTTTAAAGCAAAGAATACTTGAAGGTAAAGGTTACAATTTAGAATCCTTAGGGGTTTTTTTAATCCATGAGATGTTGTAAGGAAGAAACCAATGAGGTTATGATTTCATGTTCCTTTATGGCCTCAGATTAAAAATGTTTAGGAACAGTGAGGCATATAGGGCATGCATGTATATATTCGTGTAAAAACATGAAAATGAAAACTGCTTTTGAAAGGCTCTGCAACTAGGATCATTGGAGAGGACAAAGAAAAAGAAAAAGAAAAAGAAAAAGAAAAAGAAAAAGAAAAAGAAAAAGAAAAAGANAAGGAAGGAAGGAAGGAAGGAAGGAAAAAGGAAAAAGAAAAAGAAGAGGAAGAAAATAGTAGCTAGATGCCAACTACTGGTTATCTGCACTGCTAACACAATAGGTCCAGTGTTTTCAGTGGACACTGTCAATGCTTTTAGTCTTAAATTAGAGCAAGCAGCTGTTTCAGTGTACAGCTGAGCGTGACATAAGCCTGTGTAAACACTTTTCTCTGTCACATTCTTCCAAGTAGATGAGGGTTGTATCTTTCTCCCTTCATGTAGAACAATCCTCTTCTCCAAAAGCTCCAAATAACTTGTAAATTGCCCTTCAGTTCTGCCAGTAGAAAACAACCAAAAGATCAGGGGGACAATATAATTTGTCAGGTGGGTGTGTGTATCATGCATCAAAATATCTACTTTTAAGGCTAGCAAACTTGACAGCATTCCACAAACACATTATCCCTGTTCTCTTGAGCTTACACTTTCCAGTGTTAACACACAGCAGATTCCAAAGCCAGTTTTGATGGTATTGATAGGAAATCCCTACCTCTTGTTCCTGTGAGTTTCATATATAAAATAATCATAGAGCATGGTGATACATGTCTGTACCTACAAAGAAACACACTGCAAGGAACAACCAATTTGGTTTCATAGAATTATTTGCTGTCCTCACATTTTAAGTGGACTCAGTTACTGAGGATTTTTAAAATCGAAACATTAAAACTGCATAATCAACAGTGGTAAATTCTGAAAATCTTAGTAGAGTTTTCAATAAACATCTCTCTCCCTTCTCCTCCTCCTCCCTTCAGTTTGCATATACTTTTTGGGGCATCTAGAGGTCAGGCAGAGAAACTTGAGAACAGACTGCAACAAATGAACAACAACTTGCACAGTACGAAAATTATTAAGTTGAAGCCATGACATTGATTTGCATGAAAAGGCAGCTGACCTCCACTCGTGACTTATTTTTAAACCAAATGAACTCTGAAGCTGACAGACAAATTGCCCTATCTTCCAATTTTCAGGTAAAGCCTATGGAGATGGCAGAACTTACAGCAGAGTAGCCTGGCTCCTTCACTGCAGAGAGACAAAAACAATGGTTGAGGACAACACCAGCCAATAGATGAGACCAAGAATTCCTGGAAAAACTGCAGCAGAAGCGACAGGTCACTGGGGAGACCTTGCTAATGTGGAAATTGTTAAAGCAGCCAGTTTAATACTCAACTCTCACTCTCACCTTTACGTGCTACATTTTTTAAACACACTGTCCCTTGAAGTGGGACCTGTAATTTCTGTGGTATGTGATTACTAGATTGTCCTGGCCCTGTAAAACTGGGCATCTTACTTCTAGGTGAGCTGTCTTCAGGTTGTTAAGGATGGTGGCCAACACCTCCACAACAGGCGAGACAACACAAGAAATGTCCTTGCAGTGGGGAACAGTTTCAACCAGCCTACCTGAAACAGGGGAGCAAGTCTGACACCAGTTAATGCCTTCTCTTTCTGTTATCACCTTATGCTATCACCACCCTGGCCACTTCTTCACAGGTATACTTGGCTCACGTACAACTGGGATCTACACAGCTGAGTTACAGTAGCTCATTTGATGCTAAGCTAGATGCTTTTTGTTGGTGAATCCATCCATATAACTCAAATGTTGTTCCACAACTCTTCTTTCTCTTCTGCCATGATCAGGAAGATTTATAAACCAAGAGTACAAGCTCCATCTTCAAGTTGTTCAAACTCTAAGTTTAGGTAAAAACAAACAAAGAAATATATGCAGCCTGCTTACTGCTTTAGACTTCTTGACTGTGTGACGTGCATTATATATAGCTGTATCTTCTTTGCAAAAAAGACGTAGATCAATCTCACTGGTTGCAGGTGCTCCAAAGTCTGTCACCTCACAAGGACACACATCTCTGGCATAGAATCACAGAGAAATTTATACTGGAAGTGGTTTCTGGATTACCCAGTCCAACCTCCTGCTCAAAGCAGGACTCATACCACATTTACAGCCGAGTCTGAAAGTCTGCAAGGATGGGGATGTCATGGCCTTTCTGGACCACCTGTTCATGTCTGGCCAAAGTGAATTATTTGTCTTAATATGACCTTCCCTTGTTGCATGTGAGTCTGTTATCTCTTGTTTTACCCCTGTGCACCTCTGAGAGGGGTCAGGCTCTGTTTCTGTAACTCCCTGTCTCTTTCAAATGGCGGCTGATTGTTATTAAATCCTACCTTAGCCTTCTCTTTCCAGCTCAATCATTTTCCTCACTAACTTTGTTAGCAATTCTTCCACTGGACGTGCTGCAGCTCTCTGACATCTCAGGGTGGGTGCAGAATTAGACACAACCCCCAGACAAGGTCTCATGAGTGTCGTGTAGAGAGGAATAATCTCTTCTCCTGACCAGCTGACACTCTTCCTAGTGCTACCCAGTATGCACAACACACTGCTGACTCAATGACTCTGCCTCCCTCAGAGCTCCAATGTAACTCTCAGTGGAAATGCTACTTGGCCAGCTGGGCTCCTGTCCACACTGATACTCTAGGGGTTTTTTGCCCCAGGTGCTTGATGCAGCACTTCTTGTTGCTGGACTCCTGGAGGTTTCTGGGAGCCCAGCTCTGCTGAGTGTACCAAGGTCCTTCTGAATGGCAGCCTCTCCTCCAGCTAGTCAACTGCTTCACCCAGTTTTGGGGAATGCCAGTCAAAGGTCCATTCCAGTCAGCTGGCTCATCCACCCTGCAGCTCATGCAGTGATTTGCTCCTGCAGCTGTCTACTTTGGAAAAAATTAATTTTTTTCAAAATACTGGCAGTACAATGATGGCAGCAGTGTGAACTGAGCAAAGCTGCTGTTGGCCAGCATTTAGACTTCTGCTACTAAACTTGCAAACAGAACAGCAGCACATAAAAGTTAGTTCAAACACTTCTATATGAGGCACATTTTACTGTATAGGCAATATTGTGAAAAAGTGAAGAGCCTTGAAAACCCTCAGCAGAACAAATATTAAAAAAAAGGCCGACAAACTAGGAAGTGAAGAAGTGATTTAAGAGAGACTAGAAAACAGTTTGTTTTGTAGTCATGATCCTCCTCTCCCATCTGGCATTTATGCTACATACACACAGACACACAGAACCACAAGTGCATGCAAAGATGTTTCTACCCGCTGAATTTCAAGGCACACAGAAACAATTAAGTCACCCAGATTTTAAAAGCAGATAAAATATTTCTTTAGACACTTTTCTGACATCTGCAGGCAGTTATTAGTTTGGTTTTTTTCTTTAAATCAGATTGCTTGCCTCAAGCATACACAGAAAAGTCTTGCACTTAAAAAAAAAAAGTTCCTTGAAATGAAGAGAAGAATTGCACAAAGCAGTGACAGAGAAGAGATCGTTCTGCCTGGTAAAACCAGAGAGAACCTGCAGAGTAGAGGATTGCTCAATGGGGCCAGCTACAGCATTACCTGCCAAGTCAGCCACTCTCACAGACTGGGAACTAGCAAGCGAGAGACACAGCCAGTTGGCTTTGGCGGAATATTTATGGAGGATGCAGAGGCTTATTTACTGAATAATCTGGAGACCATCTGGTGGTATCCAGTGACAAGAACATTGAGCTGAAAGTAGAAAAGCCTGAGCTCTATTTCTGGCTTTGCCAACTATTCTCTGTGACCTCTGGTGGCTCAGTTTGCCCATATACAAATCAGAAAAAAAATCTCTAGGAAATTTTGATATTTCAGTAAGAATTCACACTTATTACTATTTTAGTCGTATGTTTACTTGTCTACATTATCCACAATCACTTCAGAGTTAATTGCTGGAATATTTTTTGAATCTGGGTTTTCCCCCTGTATTAACAAAAAGATTACAACCACCTCAATGGAGGCAGTACATAATGTTGAGCTAAATCTAAAGATTTCAAAACAAGCTGGACAGTTTTCTTAATTGGGACATTTCTAAAATAAAGAAATCCTTTTTTTTTTTCTTCAGAAGAAAATGTGCATCAATCATGTGAAGGAAAGATCTGTACATCTTACCGGACCTTCCTCACACTCAGCCTAATGCTCACTACCATAACTGAGCTGAAAAAAGGATAATCTAAAATACTCCTGAGTTCTGAATTTCTTACCATTTTGCTGAACTTTTAACTAATCATCTGTAGGGAACAAAGGCGATTGAGTAACCAGATCAATACCCACAAGACATGCTGATTCCCTTCACCACCAGTCTACTCCGTTCAAAGGCCCACAGATTTTCAGACTGATTCCAGTAGGTGGGCTTTCTTAGATATATTGCTAGATTTGCTTTCTTTTCTCCGAACTCCACTGACAATTTACCACAGGGGTAGCGCAAAATCAACCCTATGGGGGAATAACAAAAAAAAGATCCCACCACGGAACAGCAGCTTTCAGGAACAGAAAATCTCCAGATGAATAAAAACTAGCACTAATCCAAACCCTGATTCAAGTAAAAAGGAAAATTTCTGCTGCAAGCAAAAGCCTGCTATCCCCATTGAAAGTGTTTTGTTGGATTCTTCCACAGGTGATAACACAGTGGAAGGAAGGAATTTCTGCCTACCAGTAGGATTCCCACGGAAACAGAACCCAGACACCTCCCACTTTCTTGCCACAGAACTGGCCACCCTTGTCTAATCTCCTTATGTCATCTGGTGTCTCACTGGGGAAGTGCTATTTAGGACAAAGAAGTCTGTAGGGATGCTGGCAAGAGTGGAAAGTGAATCTTGTGACCAAGTACACTAGGGCTGAGCTGCTCAGGAAAATGATAATGAAGTGGAGGAGCTCTATTTTTAATGGGTGACAAAGGCAGAAAGGTAGCAGGAGGACCCAACCTCCCTTGGTGGGAGGGAGAGGAAGAGAGAGAGGAAGGAAGAAATGCACTTCTTTTCACAGATACACAGGTCAATAACTAAATACATAACAATGAAGTTTAAATTTAAACATCGAGTTATTTTTTCAACAATGGTTCTATATATGATAGGTCCAAACTATGACCTTTCTTTGCTGATGCTGGAAGAGATCCAAGATACCTCAGGAAGAAGTTGGGTCTTCAGGTAAGTAGATTAACTTTTATATAGTATGTAAGATTTTCCAGACAATGTGTGGATTGGAAAAAGGCTTGTATTGAGATCCACGTTTCTTAGGAAGTGGAATAAAAATAGCCAGAGGCTGCAGCAACTAAACCAAGTCCTGGAAAGTCAGCACTGGACTTCCAAAGTAAAAATAAGGCAGACTGCTTGGAAAGCATTTCAGTGGAAGAATAATACAAACTCATAAAATTGAATCTCTTTTCTTGAACTGCAATCATAGGACTGCCCAAGCCTGCATGATACTATATATGTTACAGTGTTTGCATCCCTACAATCTTATGCAGAGATTAATAAAGTATGGCAGGATATACTTACAAACTATTTATGCAGCTTTACAATTCAACCAACCCTGCTGACAGGGGAATAGGAAGGGGGAAATCACTTTATTATTTACTCACTGGACTGAAAAAAGTACTATATGACATGGAATGTCATTAAGAGGTTACTAGGGACACACAAAAAATTTTAACTGCCTGCTTTCTTGTATTCTTTTTCTAAAGGACTTCTAAATTTACAAATTAAAGTCTGTTTATAGTAATATATTTTGTATCTATTACAGTAAGTTTATATTAAGGAAGATGACAGTCTTTCAATGTATTTATTTTCAACTCTGCTAAACTAAGACTAGTGCAATAGATTTTTGTGTATGTGTAAATCCATCTCCATGTTTTGTGAACTAATTCTGTACTGCAAAAAAATAATGCTACAAATCATTATCCACTTACTTTTGATACAGTATAAGGGCTCAAACATAAAACCCCCTTACTCTTCCTTTTTCCATCTCGTAGTTCAGTTGAAATTCCACTACCCACCTTGAAGAAGTAAATCACTCCAAATATTAATGGGATTTTGGTTGTTAGTTACAGTATTGAATAAACATTCTCAGCTGCTATCGCCAGATTTTCTCACATTTTCAATCAATATTTTCACTTTTCTAGCTATGCTGAGTGTTTTCAGAATAAGGTTTGCCCATAAGAAATTTAAGACTATGATAAGAAAACTGAAATGATACCTACAACTTTTAAGGAAGAGCTATCATGTTTGAAGAAAGCATACCTTCAAACTACATAGCTATGAACTGAATAATCACATCTCAAAATTCATTAAGTGCTCAGTAATCTGAAAAGCACTACACTGCTCGTGTCTTATCTGCAGTAAGGAAAAGCAGAGCTCTGTTGTAATTCACTGAAACACAGCGATATCATATTACACTTGTATTTGTAAAATGGCTATTTACTTTCACTTACAAAACAGCGCTCTTAAATTACAAAATAAAAAAAAAGAAGTTATTAATGTAGTATTTCAGACATCAAAGCAAATTTTTAAACACTCTTCAATGTACTTAAAATATCCAACCATTATTAACTTCCTCATCTAAAATACACTTAAAAACTATTTTTATAGTTAAAAACTATTCTATCTCAAGTTAGCCATATACAATTTGAATGTGCATATACTTCTGAAAATCAGTCTTCAGCTTTGTGCCTAACTAGAAGGACAGAAATCGAGATGTGTTATGCTTGACTGAAGCAGGCTGGCAGAAAAGTTCACACAAAAAACCCGAAAGGACTGAAATGAAAGCTTAGGTAGTCGATACAAACATTTTACAACTTGTCGAAAAAGCAAAAAGATACATTAACAAAGATGACACAAGACCCACTTTTATACAGTACATCTAGCAAAGACAGACTCATGCAGGAAAACACTGGGGCAACATTGCACTCAGCATTCTGCCCCTGGGTCCATCACTTCACCCATCTGTTCATAAGAATTCATTTATTTAAACTTATGAGCAGAAAATCTCCCATTCTCCTTGACAATGAAAAATACTGTGCAGCACTCCACAGTTCTTACAAAACATACTGTCTTGAAGGAGAAAGGTTATTGGCAGCCATAAGCATAAAATGAACATGCCACATTTACATTAACTTACCAATCTGTTTCAGCCCTACTGCCAAGATACGCTGTCTCCTCAGCTTTGTTGCCTAAGGAATGGAGACTTACACTGTTGGATCACCCATCTGACAAGCAATCATGACTTTGACCTAACTCTGCAATCCACTGGCCAGTTCCAAACAAATGCCACAAAAAGGCAGAAGACTCAAAGAAGGCCTCGAATTCTAACAAGACGGCCCTTGGCTGGAGGAAGGGGTTGGTTCAACACCTCCTCACTGAAGGGAAGTTTTTAGCATGATCCTAATAAGTTACCTGTTTGAGCTGAATTAGTTGCTGATGGACTCACATGGTCTGATCAGCCAACCAGCACTTATTCACCAAAAATGCCCTGACGTGCACTGCCTCTTGTCCACCTGGAAGGGGACGGGGACTGCTCCAAGGAGAATCAAGCAATAGACCTGAAGGAGAAACGGGCTATTTATTGTCACTAGAGAAGGAGGCTGGGCATCTACAACATCCAAAGACAATCAGAATTTATTAGCTCCATTACTTACAGAACAAATTACACTCTATAGGACTGAAAAAAACTCACTCAGAGCTCCTGGCAAAGACCAAAAGCAGATTATGCCAAGCACATACCCCATTCTGTTTTAGCTAGGAAGAAAGGTAGGAGAAGGAATAGAGGAAATGAAATTTAAGTTATTTGCTGGAATTGTACAGAGATCCGAGCTGGCTGCCAGAATACGCCTATTTTTCACATTAGGGACCCTCTACTGACTCATAGTACTGGCTAGTACTATGTACCAAGGGTGACAATATAAAACTATGTTAGTTTATTTGTATAATATCCACATATAGATATACTGAGTCACTCTTTAATATTATATATTATAATATTACATAATATATACTACATAAAACTTGCAGAACCTTTCCTTCAAATCTAAGAAACTTTTATGATGACCATCATCATCATTATTCCACAGTACAAATTTAAGATACAAACCACAGCTTTCTTAGCAGCTTCAGCAACCTCAGAACACAGTAACTCTTTGNAACACAGTAACTCTTTGGTCTGGCTATTTAACCAAAACTTCTGTAATCAAAGACACAAATATCATGGCAGTCCAAGATAAAGTCAAGATTAGACTTAAACTGGATTTCAAAACTCAAGTACCCACCAGAGATATAGCAGACTTACTGCTATACTGCAAAATGTTTGAAAATGGCTTTTCTGGCAGCAAACGTTTATTAACTGAA
>WEIT01016530.1:0-15123 GCA_013389985.1 Dryoscopus gambensis
GTGGCTGGAGAAGGCATCAGAAGTTACTACAGAAGGGGCAGAAGCGGCCTCTGGGGAGCAGGTGACAGCAGGGGCACTATAAGCACGTGCTGATGGATCCAGAGCATGGGGTGCTGTTGAGTTCCGAGCTGGCTCAGCAGCAAACCCGCTCCTGCTGCATCATATCCATGGAGGACACGTCCCAGGAAAAACAGGATTTCAAACTGACAAATGCTACAGCCAATATCTGTAATTTCAGATTAATTAGTGTGCAAACAGAGATAACTGAAACTGAACTGCTCTGGGAACTTACACAGCAGCTCCCTAATTTAAATATTTACATAACATCAACACTGGAAAATATCCACGTGTTGTTGTTATGAGAAATTAAAATTACATGATAAATATTATTTTAATGGATGTATTAGGTTTCAAATCCCTCATTTAATTAGCATCTAAAACTAGGTGCATCATCCATATATTTATTTCTGGACAGTTGTATGCTTTTCTAGAAATGTTTAAAAACCAACTAGCAATGTGCTGCATCTTATTAAAGGTTCAATAACAATTGCCTTGTTAAAGGGCAATTTAAAAGCTAACATTTCTTAGCAAGTTGTGTACTATTACACAAGTTTTTCTTGGGTAAATTACAGTTAATAACAAGGGGTAAAAACTTGGCACTCCAAAAATTATTCCAGGCACCAGGTGGGCATGTGTCATTTTCATGGGAATGCAGGAATTTTCAGGGAGAAGTGTGATGTCTCTAGTTCAAAATATGCTCTCTGGAAATGTCCAGCATTGAAGTCTGTAGGATATATGAGATGCCCTGCAACAGTAATTATCCTACAGCTTTTCCTGCAAGAAAGTTTTCTCTTGATCCCAGTCATAAACAATAATATTTTGGCTGATAGCACCTGCTTGGAAATTCTTTTCTGCTCACTGTGACAACAGACCTGGGTTGTTATATATTGTTACAGCAAGATTTCATAATCCTGACTGATATTTGTGTGCTTAGACTCAGCTCAGATCTTGGCTTCAGTGGTGTCTTTTAACATGAGTCTTGTAAAGTAATTTTGTGCTGTTGCAGAAAACATTTGCTCCTGGCTGAAGGGAGGGAAGACTATTAATTCTCCCCGAGAAGCAGCCCTGCTGATTTCAATCCTTCACTCCCTGAGAACTTTGTTCACCTTCTCTTATGATGAATCCCCTGTATTTCTTTCCTGATACAGCACTAATCAGAACCAAAACTCAAAGTGCAAATTTTTTTGAGTACTTGAAGAAAGTTATTCAAATGTTTAATATATTAAATCTCTATTTGACTGCATTAATCTTTATTGGCCTTCTGTATTTCATTTTCCCTCTCTGGCCCTAATACTTGGACTACAATAGTTATAGTAACTCTGAAATTCATACCTCATTAAATGTTCTAAAAATACATTTAAAACCCCCCAGCCAAGTCTGTTGTACTGACCTGGGAGCTCTTGCCAGTCTTAGCATCTCCTGACACAATCACAATTTGATTATGAAGCAAACTTTCCATGAAAGTACATTTCTCTTTCCATATAGGAAGCTCTTCTCTTTCTTTCATTAGTCTATAATAACGGGAGGAGTAAGGCAAGCCATCAAAAGGATTAAGTTCTAAATCTTCTCCACAGACAAGTATTTCCTCTTCATCCCCATCGCTGCTGTCGAGCAACTCTGAAAAGCAGTGGTTCTCTGGAGAAAAGGTTAAAAACTCCATTTTTCTTATATATATTATTCCAGCAAAAGCACATTAGTGATGGAAGGAGTCCTTTGTGTGCTGATTGCTCATTCTGGCCCCCTAAACCTGAGCAAATCCATTTCTCCTCCCTCCAGGGTTAGTATTTCGGGTTAGTATTTCCCAGCTCTTGGGTTTAAAAGTTCAGACTCGGGGCCCAGCTGCCTTTGAGGTCTGCGTGTCCCGCTCCGGGTGCTTTAACAACCCCAACGAGCCTCGAGAAAAGGTATTTCAAAAAAATCACCCAAAGTCTTCCAAATGGCAGCGATGAAACCAAAAAGAGGGTGAAGAGAAGCCGAGCAGCTTTTGCACTTCAGCGTTCAGCCCAGCCCACGAGTCCCAGTGTTTGCTCTTGCCCAGGCTGGGGGATAATTGGGAAGAGCAGCTGAGCCTGACCTTTGTGGCTGCTGTGGGAGGCTCTGGAGCCGATTGTGATTGCAGGGCTGGCATGTGGGAGCTAATCCCGGCACAAAGCCTGCACCCCTGGGTGCTGCAGCGACGGGCTGGGCTCTGCCTTTGTGCTCTTTGCAGGGCTTTAGCAAGTCAGAGTAGCACAGAGTCTTTTTATGCACTCTGTGGATGAGCCCGGAGATGTTGGGAGGCTCAAACAGCTTTTGCCACAGTTAAAATACGCTTAATACATTAAAAAATCCCGGAGTGATGTCAGCTCTAATCCTTCAAGGGCACCAGAGGTGGCCTTGAAAGATGGTAGAAGAAAAACATTACTGATGGAAAGCAACTCCAACTCTGAGGACTCAAAAGCAACAAAATAGCTTCCTAATCTTAGCTGAGCTCTACTGTAAGACAAATATTAAATAACACTTTTCATTTTAGCTCCAGAGGGAAGTGTCCAGTTGAACCAGGATGCTGACAATGTCCAGTTTTCATGCCCAGTTAGGTCATTCAGCTGGATTTGGAAACCCCTTTTCCTCTGACCTTCATGGATCCCTCTAATCCACCCTCTGGTTTGTCTGGTTTTGTGTCACTTCCCTCCTTTTTTGTTTGTTGCTGCAAACTCTCTACCCCTGAGATTTCTGTCTCTCTCTAATGGCTCTGTGCTCACTCAGTAAGACATAAATGTCAGGGGGGGATTGGAAATTCAGTCCCTCGAAGGGCTTTTCAGTAAAATTCATCTTAAAATGATATGAAGGATTTTTTTTTTTGTTAAATTAATCTTAAAATGCCATGCAGCAAAGACACGAATTGCTGTTATTCTGCATTTTCCTTATTTGCCACATATTTAGCAGCAGCAGCACTCTGTGCTCTCTGATTTCCTCATTTGCAGTACAGGCTCATCTCCTAAGCCCTGAGAATTGGACAGCAATATTTCCTGGTTCACTGAACAAATTCGAATTGTCATGCCACAGCAATTGTTTTTTGTTTTTCCTTTTTGCTACGTGTAATACAAGAAAGCAGATTAAAATGTTACCGAATCAAGAAGAACATTTACTATTTGAAAATGAAATATTTGGAAACTAATATTCCTTCCATGATAACGCTTTAACAGACCAGGCTGTTGACTGATTGCTATTATTTATCTCTGCTAAAATGGGTCCTGTAAAACTTTATTTTTCTTTTCAGCCAGGCCCTCAAGGACTTACAAGATGTGCATTTTAACATAATACAGAAGGGTTTAATTAATTCTAACAAATAACAGAACCACTGTCTGCAGATGAGGGCTGTTAGTAAATTAGGGTATAAGCTGCTTTCAAAGATTTCAATGAGAACTTTGCTGTTGATTTATATTATATATAGTTGTGAAAGTGCTGATGATAATGCACCCTAGGAAAGGAATAAATACCACATAACATATTCTGGATATTTAATAAAGGCTCCTTAATATTTAGGTACTCTTTGCAGCTTTGCTATTAAATCTTTCAGGGGAGGAGGATTTTCTGTGTGTAATTTAAAATAATTTGATCTGTGATAACAATGGCATTACAGAGATCTTTCTCCCCCATTTTCCTCCCCTTATTTCAGCAGAAATATTATGCAATAGCAATGGGAATTTAAGGGTGTTACTTCTTTATTTTTACCCCAAGAATGTTGTTTAAGTAGAGGCGTTTAGATTAAATTTACTTTATAATGCAGTGAATAAAGCCCGTGAACTGTGAGGGTAAAACATCCTGCCTTCTAAAAGCAGAATTACAGTTTATTGTAGTTAACTGAGAACCAGCAGATGCTGTCAGGAGCAGTTCCTCTTTCCATCCTATTTTCCAGCACAGACTCTTTGATGCCAAATCCCCCCAGCGCACGTCCAGTGGGATGTGGAACAGCATCTTTGCAGCTGGAAGTGGAGGGGCTGCTCCTAACCTTGAATTACTTTAGCTCTGAAGGCTTTGCTAATTTCCCTTTTAACACAAACACCCCCACAAGGCGTGTGCTGGTATGTTTTGATATTTCCTCTTTCTGTTTGTGTGGCCGATCCACGACTCGATGTCTCCCCTGCACTTCAGACCAGGAGCTGGGGTTCAGTTTGAACTTTGTTTATCCTAATGAGGCCATGCAAGGGCTGTGTTTTACCTGCACAGACACCTGAGGTTATTCCCGGGGACTGGGTTATGGTTTTTTTATGTTTTTCCATGGCCTGAGGCTGGTGGCCTCCGGGGGTGGGAGTGAACCCAGAGTCGGGAGAAGCCCGGGCTGGACCTGCACTGCAGCTCATCCACAGCCCAAGGCAGGGGATACAAGGAGGAAAGCTGGGAAAGTTCCATTTTGGCACATTAAATCCTCATGGAAGATGTTTCCTGAGATAAAAGTAGGGCAGGGAATGGGACAGGGGTCTCGTTGTGCATAATAAAGCTGATCCAGTCACCTGTGTGAGTTAAAGCAGCTGCAGTGACTGCAGGGGCAGAACCTGAGGTGAGAATGTCACTGTGATTTATGGAGTCCTGCTGCTGAAAATGACACTTTAATAGTCTCAGCGGGAGTTTTTGTTGTTGTTTTGGTTGCTTTTTATGCTGCTATGAATATGAAAGCTTGGTGCCTGGCCAAGAGACAGCGAGTAAATGTGAAAAAACCCCTCTCATTTGAAGACTCTGGTACTTCTCCCTTGGCCTACGGACAGCAGCATTTAACCTTGCTTATACTGCAACTAAATTACAATTTATTGAGCAAACTGTAAAAGTAAAGCAGAGAATTTTCACCAACAAGAGAGGCTGCAGCAGCACAGGTGTCACACTTCTATTGTGTTTTAATTTCCACTTTTCCTGCTGTCTGGTAAAATACTACTTTTGCATTACTACTCTTAAAAGTTCTGACAGCCAGTGATAGATTGGTGCAGAAAAAAGTGTTTCAACTCAGGATATAAAAAAAAAAAATCTAATTTTAACTCACTGGTTGCCCAGTATTGGATGGAAATGTTATGGGAATTGAGCTGAAATTGTGCATGTTTATGCAATGTACTTTGCTGGGATGTCATTCCAGGACCTTCAGTCCCAGGTCAGCTCCAGGAAAGGACTGGGATGGACTGGCTTGGTGTGGAGCACTGTCTGAATGCTCTTAGTGTTCATAATTAGAAATAAAAGACAGCTCAAACCAAGTTTTTTTGTGTGTATTACCATATTCATCACCACATTTGCTTAATAAAACTACTGGTTATCTCATTATCTGCAGTAAAGCTGGGTTAGGACACCATCCACACAACTGTCAGCCCCACATCAGATCTGTGTTTTTATTCTTCATTTGAATGAGGACATCAAAAGCAAACTCACAGCTCTGTGTGCCTTTTGCAAGTACACTTTTTCCTGAGCTGTTTTGGAGAACAGCTTTCAGCACTCTTATACACCAAGACAGCTTAAGACAGATGATAGGAGGCCTAAATAGAATTTTATTCTAATTTATTAGGTTTTTTTTTTAATGTAATGGGATCTCTTAATCTGTTTTCTATTCTCTTTCTGTTGTTCAGAAAAGCAAGACCAGCTTTGTGTTTTCAGTTCATTAGTACAATATTCATGTGTGCTAGGGACTTAACACTTTCCAGAGCTGCAGGAGCAGGGAGAAATAGAGGAGAAATAATTCACAGGGAAGAGAATAAAGAATATTTTAAATTTGGATTAAAATGAGATGAAGAGTCAGCTAAGACAGTATCAGCACAGTTTGTTCCACATGACAGCAACGAGGGACAAGGAGTTTGGGTGGGGGCCAAAATGTCTGGTGGGGCAGCAACAAAACCTGGAGTTGTAGCAGTGCAGGGAATAGAGAGACATTGGGCTGTTTGAGAGAGCTGCTTTAAAAACTGGTGAGGAATATTCTCTGCAAGTTTCCTGGTGCAAGTTGGGAACCGTATTGGTGAAGACAGTGGTGATGTGGGGATGTTCTTCTGTGAAGGCAGAAATATTTTCACGGCCTGGAATACAACTTTGTGGATTTGGGGGAAATAAAGGGATGTTGAGCAGTGAAAGAGGAAGGTGTTCAACATAAAGGAAGAAGAACCAGGTGGAGGGGTCACAGGTAAATGCAGGTGGTAACAAGATTTATGGGCAGCTGACAAGGCAGCAAGTGGAAGGCAAAGCTTTGGTCACGCAAAGGCTGTGGCAGGGGGCGAAAAGGAGCCTTGATTTAACCCAAAGAGCTGAAGAAGCAATTACTGGGTTATTCAAACCACGTACCCCAAAGGAGGAGATGTTCCCAGCAGCAGCAGAGGTGGCTGCAGGCACTGGCAGAGCTGCTGTGTCAGCAGCAGGGGCTCAGCTCTTGTTTGGGGAATTCACGGCTTCAGTTTTCTTTACAACTTTTGGCAGCAGACATGAAACTTTGAGAGTGTTCATTGCTGCTCTGATGGATGGTGGAGTGAGAAGCACTCCAGAATTAATTTTCTGTATTCTAAGGTCTTCCAAATGCCTCTTTAGGGGTTGATTGATGCTGCTGCTTTTTATATTTGCCCAATAAAATACATTACACACACCCCCCCAGGTGTTTTTATGGCACAGGTGTCTGCCTTTGTCTCCACGGAGGTTTATTCCTTTCTCCATGCATATGGATTCCTGATGCTTTAGATCCTGCAGAATGGAAAAACACACATAAAGGTAATTTAGTTTCTTTATTATTACATAAAAAAAGAATTTTGTGGTTACTATATTGTAAGTACAAATTCTATTGATTTCTCTCACGTTCTAAAGATTTTTATTTATTACAGAATCACAAAATATGCTGAGCTGGAAGGGACCCGCGAGGTCCATCGAGCAGTAGTTGTTTACCCATGCTAACTTTTAAAGAACTTGTAACTTAATAACTTATTTAATGGAGCATGAGATGTGAAAATGTTGCACATTACGGACGTTTCTGATAAACAAATCCTGCACAACACAGGGCTGCAAATAAAAGCAGAGGCAAAAGGGTGAGAACTTTGCCTTTTGGAAGGATGGACTTTGCCTGCTGGGTGTCCTAGGTTACAGTGTAAGATGTACCCAAAAGTATGTATTCTATCACCATCTTCATAAGTTGTTAAAGCCAGTGGGACAGTGTTCTCCACCTCCTTCATTACTCATCCCTGATAAATTCATGGGGATATCTCCTGTTAATGGGCCAGCTGTTGGCACCAGGTGGGGCAGAATTCTTTATCTCTCCCATCCTCGCTCCAGGGGGACATCTTCTGTTAATGGGCCATCACCACATGGCTGATAAAATTACATCATCCCACTGTGAGATGCCCCACCCAGAGGGAGGAACCAAGCATTCCATCCTGGATATAAGCTGAGGTTTGGAACACCACAGGCAGCCTTTCCCACTGGACTCCCAGAGGAAGACCAGACCCTTCTACACCGCCACTGCACCTTCAGAGGAAGACCAGACCTTTCTACAGAGTCACTGCTCCAACAGAACCATCACTCCAGGAGAACTGCAGCCACCATTTGATTGGACTGCTGCCAACCCCCTGACCGTCAGGGGCTCAGGTTTGTACTCTGACTCTGTCAGTGGGCTGATTTTTGTACTATTACATTTATTTTATTTTTCCTATTAAATTGTATTTCTGACTTGAAGTCTCTCACTAGTTTGCTTTCCAACTTGTACACTGGGCTTGGACATTTTTTGTCTTTACTGTTTGAACTGAGCTGCTGATGACTGGGCTGTTCTCCTCTGGTCACACAGCTCCTGAGGCTGGGAATGGGCTCGGATCAAAGTGCTCTGGAAGAACATTTTGGTTTGTTTGGCCATTGGAGGCTGTTTCATGTGACTCTGCCCTGGCCCAGCGCCCCTCTGTGCGTCTGGGCTCTGTCACCGCTGGGGTTCATCACAGACCTGTTGTCACAGTGTCATCATCAACTCAACACCCAGCAAATCCCACACTGAGGCTTTGGACACCTTTTTTTTATGACATATTGTGGCGGTTTGGGCCAAAATTAGGGGAAACATCCAAAAGGAATGTCTCCTTCTCAAAGGAAGGCAGGTTATAGCCACCCCTCCCCCACCAGGTTCAGGAAAAATAAAATTTTCCTTGGAGGAATGTGAAAGAGAAAATAAAAACTATTTATTTAACAAACACACAGATAAAAGACTAATAATGCTAAATAATAAAACCTCTCACTATGGAAAGGTCAACTGAAAGATTTTAAGAGTCCTCCTGTGGGTGTGGTCTCTCTCCTCCTCTTCAGAGCTTGGGTCCAGCCTGGGCCGCCTCTGGGCCTAAGGTGGAAATTTTCCCATTGAGTTCTGGTGTTCTGAACAGTCCATAAGAGAAGAAGGGAAAAGCCAAAATCCCAGAAAAAACCACTTTTGGTCTCTCTCTCTCTCGCCAAAGAAACAGAGCTGAAGAAACCAAAATGCAAGAAAGGTGCTTCCTTACCCCTCAGCAGCAGCAGCAGCTCATCTCTGTGTCCTTGAAGCACAGACTGTTTTGAGAAGTTCACTCAGTTTTTTCCCCTCTCCTCTCTCGGGCTCAGTTTAAGGGCACAGAAAGGCACAGAATTCAGGTCTGGGCATGGAGCGGTGATAGGAGATGCAACAGCATCAAGTCACCCCACGACACAAATATACCAACCCTGGCCATGTCAGTGGGAGTTTTCTTGCAGACAGAAGTGAAGTAAGTCTCCATTTTTTGGCTTTTACCCTCCAGTTATTATTCAAGCCAAAATATGCGGGGAGCCATGGTGAGCTGGCAGGGCTCTGCTGTGCCAAACCAGCCCTCCCTGCTGTGGTGTGTGCAGGTGATGTTTGGGATGAATGTCTGCTCCAAGAGGGATGCAGAACTAAATGTTTGGCCTTTGAATTTAACAGGAATTTTCGCACTGATAGAAATCAAACCAGGTTTTCTTTCAGGAAGTATTGTTAATATATCTGTGACGTGTGTGGTTAAAAGAGTTATGGAAATACAGCTTATTTTATCGATGTAGAGCAACCCTTGATGTGGGGTCAAACTTTGTTAGAGTTTTCAGCTGCAAGCAAAAAAGTAAAAGATAATGAGTGATCTCTGGATCCTAAATTTCTGTTCACCTCTAAAAGAAAGCAAAAATAATTTTACGTGTTGATTAAGAAAAATTCCTGCTTTATTATTTTTTTCTCCGTTCTCAGTAACTGTGTTGTGTCTTCTGAGACCACTTCACCTTTTATTTCACCTTCACTTTGAAAGTTTCCTGAGAGATAACTTTGATTTTCCTTTTTTAGTGCTAAAGCAACCTGCAGCACTAGAACCTTTTGAAATGTGTTAGGAAGGGCTTTATGGTCATGGGAACAAAACCTGGTTATAAATGAAAACTGAAATATTTTAATAATAAATACAGTGATTAAAAAAAAATTAGAATTTCTGAAATGGGGGTTGGAGGGAAGATAATGTCTTTACCTTTTGTAGGTATATTTTGTTTTACACTTTGAATTATAATTGGATGGGATAAATGCCGTTGTTTATTTTTAAGGCTTTCATGAGCTTTGGATGAGGTGTTGAATATTCAAATTCACCTACTCATTATTTCTACACTCTATTTTTAAGTTGCTTCCAGTCATGGCCTTTATTGAATAAATCGTTAAGAACGATCTTGTACAAGTGGGACAATAAATCACAGTTTGGTTCTAGGAAGTTATAAAGGAGGGGGTTTTGTTTGTTTCTTCCTCTGTAGGTAAAATACATCAATTAATAAGCGCTCTGTTGTGCTTTTCTGCTTAATGAAGAGCAACAATGTTTGATGAAACTCCAGTGAAGGGAGACAAATGGGATTCAAGTCAAGGGGTGATGAGGAAAAGCTTTCAAGAAATTATAGTTCAAGCAATAATACCATACTCATAAAAATCTGAGTGCAGATATGCTTTGGTTTCTTGGATGGGGAACCCGGATTATGTCATACAAATACGGATTTGAAAATCCTTCGGGAAATGTTTGAATTTTTAAGTTCCTTTAGGTAGGAAGTGGTTACCCAGAGAGGCTGGCAGTGATGGAAGTGTCCATGGATGGGTGGAAGGGAATGAGCTTTAAGGGCCCTTCCCATGCTCCAAACGCTGCTTCACGGCTTTGCAATGAACATTCTCACCAGGGAAATGAAGCTGTTCTCTCAAATGTGCCCTGAAAAAGGAACGTTTTACACAGAGAGGATGTAAAACCTGCTGGGAGCATTGAGAACACCTGGGTGCAGAACATGAAATGGGTTAATTAATTAATGCTCCCTGGGTGTTGCTGAGCCTCGTTACTTCCACGTGACCCCACCACCCTTGGCTGTCACCGTGCGCAGAAGTGATGGAACCTCTACAGCCAAGGGTTATAATTAACTAATAACATATTAAGAATACCCTTGAAAGGTATTTTCGTCATGAGAGAAGAAGCTGAGTTACCTTTTAGCTTAGAGGAAATGAATGCAGAATAAAGTGAATCAGGGAGAATAAATAATGACTGGGTTTTGTTGAATGAAACAGGATTTTTGTTGCTCGCTGGCTTAAAAAAATTCTGTGTTGCTCTGTTTTGGTTCAGTGTAGTTCAGCTCACAGCAAACACTCCTGGCTTTCTCAGAACAGTTTCAAAGTAACTACATCTTGCAATGTTTTAAAACATAACTGCAGAACAATTTAATTTTTTTATGGTTGTTCCATTCACAGCCTTTGTAAATAGAAACTTCATAAAGAAACCTAGAAATATTTTCATGAAATTCAGGTATTATTTATGCTACTGACACCTGTAGAGTTTGATTTTTTTTTTGGTTCTTTATGAAAGGACATTTATGTGAAAATGACATTTTAAACAGTCAGCTGCAAGTGTTGGAATCCTTGGGCATCCCAGCTCCTGAGGGGCCTGGGGCTGTTTTCCCAGCTTGGCTCTTTCACCCACTGGTGTTGATATATTTCCTTGCCAGCCCAACTCTCAGACATCCTAAAAATGTAAAAAATTGTGCCTTTCCTCATCCCATCATTGGAACTGTATCCTCCACTCTTCTCTCAGTTTTAGAAAATCTTTTCTTCCCTGAACGTCTCCAAACCCAAATCTTCTTGTCTCCTTTCACGTTTCACACAGAGTTTTTTCCCTCACTTATGTATTTTTCTCATTATATTAATGCTTATCAAGAGCCACGTTTTGTTTTCAGAATCTTTCTTTTTATGTCTCTCTTATATCCAGATTTATTGGGAGTAGATTAACCAGAAACAAAGATGCTGCTTGGGTTCTAAAATTACTTAACTGAATATATCTTGCCTAATTAAATGCCTCCACATGGATTTTTGCTGTCCTCACTTTTGGTGTTTGTTTGTAAAGCTGTGAGTGATATTTTATTTATTCTAGGAATTTTCCTTTTATACAGGCTGGAAATTCAGTATTTGAAGTTAAGCAGTTATTGGTTAATTAAGCAGCAATTTGTTGACTCAGACATGCATGATGATTTACATTTATTTTTAAGAATATATATTCTAATACCCATATGTTTATTTTGTCCAGATTTTATATTTATATGTAAATATTTTATTGATATATTATTTTTATTATATTTATTTTAGATAGAAGCATATTTTAAAATAAAATAGAAGAANGATGCAGCAGCCCAAAGCCTGCCTGTAGCATCTCAGATTTGATGGAAAGAAATTTCAGAGTTTACTGAATTTCTTTTCCCTATAAATCTTTTCATACCATGCGTAGAGAAATTTACAGTGACAAATAGAGGCTGCACTAAAGCTGACTGCTCAGCATGGCAACCATAAAGCCCTCCAATTAAATAACTTTAGGTATAATTCCCCCATGAAACAGTGAATTTAAAAGTTGATTCTGTTACTTAGATAGAGAAGCAAAATAATTTCCGTGTGTATTTCTGTGTGTTTTGTTCTCCAAGCACCCCTTGTAGCACAAGTGCTAAATCAAACAATAATGTAATTTATTGAATGTCCAAAAATCCCTCTTGTCATATGTGAAAGTATTTCTATAAAGTATGTCATAAAATTAATTTTTTTGGAAATATTTATTAATTTTTTAGAGGGAAAAAACATCAACAAACCACACCCTGCAGTTACAGAATGGTTGCACCTCCACATTCAGCTGCTTTGGGCTCCAAAGAGGCAGCAGATAAAGAGACTGATAAGGACAATAATTGTGATACGACAGGAGATCCAGTGTTGCATCCTAACTGAGTCAAGTATTGTGGAAGTGCAAAGTTTATGTGGAGCTGTCTTCAGGTTTGTAAAGCACTTGACAGCTGGGAAGGATCGAAATGCTGAATATTTGCTGTAAATGTACATTTCAAAAGTGAAACGTAGAATGAGATAAAATTAATTCTCCCCAGTAAACTCCTGACAACTCCACTTGTACCAAACCGGTATTTTCTATGTGCTTAAATAATTCACTTTTTAGGTACTGTCCCAAATAATTCCCAAATCTGTTCGCGTTTCCTTTGAATTAAACACGGCGTGGTGGTAAAATTCCAAATTTGGTTGTACAGGCTCCACACTTCGGTTGTTTCCCTGCAGAAAAAGGCGTTTTGCGGGGAAATGCAGTAATTTTTCTGGGGAAGGTTGTCACTAGGTGGCAGGATCAGACTGCCTTAGTGCCAGCATTCCGCGGGGTTTGGCCACTTCTTTCTATTCCCTCAATAACCCTTTGATTATACCCAGCATTCAAAAGCACCGAACTGTTACAGTAAGTTCTAATAAACGCAATACTTTTGAATGAGTTGGGGTTTTTTTCATAGCAGGTATACCATGCTGGGCTTCAGAATCGTTGTAAATATTTCATTAATATTCACTTTGAGATAAAACTCGTTCGTTTTCTGAAGAGTATTAGAAGTATTTTCCTATTCAAATTTGTAATGATGTGTAAATAAAACCAGTTTGGTTTTCCAAAGATGTCCAATATTCAGATACTGCCTTACTCACACGTGCAGATGAGGTATTTATTGTGAAAATAGCTTTTTTATTGTCTCTAAATGCCATTTTTCCTCTGAGCATCCCCCAATTCCCAGCCCCGTTAAGGATGTTACAAATTAGATTTTTCCTGGGTGGGCCAATTTTAAATGTCTCTGGTTGGGGAGATGGTAAAAGCAGAAAACCTGCTGTAATTGGCAAAGCAGTGATGGTGGCATTTGCATTCTGCTCTCCGTTAATTCCACTGAAATCAATCCTGGTGTTCCAATGGAGGCTGGAATATTTTGGTGCCCGGATTTGACAGATGGAGCAGCCGGGCAGAACCTGAGGAGATTTTCTTGTGAGAGATAAAGCAAATGTTTGGGGAACATTGGAGGGACCTCTCTGATCCCTTGCTACGTGCTGAAATCTCTGGGATGTTTGAAGGAAAAATTTAAATTTTGTTTTCTGTTCAGGGATGTGCTGCAGGCTGTGAGCCAAGAGTGTCCTACAGACACGGATTAAAGGTCACCAGCCCTAAAGGATCCTTCCCTGCAGTCCAGTTATCCCTGTGTTCTCCACCAGAAAAAAGCACAGATTTTAAATTATAATGAAATTACTAATTCAAGGCCTCCTTATATAGGTTTGAATTAAAAAAAAAAAGCCTAAGAAATGTGCGTTCTGAGCAGGCATGAGGGAAAACATAAAATTTTACTTTAATACTCAGGTTAACTAATATAGACTGAAGTTATAATGTAGATTAAATTATAGTTATAAAAGTCTCTAGAGTGCTCACTGACATACTTTTAAAAAATGATGAATAAAATGTTACTTGATTTCCCTCTTCTTTTTATTTTTATGATTTTTAAAATCTTTTTTTCCTCAGCCAAGTGCTGGTTGTCCAAGGTAAGCAGGTGGAGGAGCATCTGTGTGCTTTTATGTGGATTATCTCAGGCCTTCTGGATTTAGGGAGAACACGATTATGATCCCAGGTTTCTATCAATGGAAGCCTAGACATGCACGTTCTTAGAATTTTTTAGTGAGAATATATTTGCATTTCATTTCAGGTGTCTGAGCCATGGGTCAGTGGATATTTTGCCTTGAATATGTTTTTCACAGCTTTGGAGGTTGTGAAAAATGGGTGCTGAAGGTGCCCAGTGGGATGAGATCAATTGCAGGAAGAGTTTTCTTAGCACCCACAGTAACTTCTGGCTGTGGGGGATGTTCAGCAACCAGGAGAAAAATATGAAAATCATTGACAATGAAAATTATAAATGCCTTTTTTTTCCTCTAATAGACATTCTTGGGCTTGAATAACATCTGCTTGGAACCAGCCAACTCATTCTCAAGTTTGTCAGAAGTTCTAGTTTTGCATATTTTTAGATAACACCTGCAATGACTTCAGGAATTAGTTTTTTACCAGGAGCCTTTTTATTTCATCTCCAAGTTGGAATTGCAGGTTTTTTCCCCACAGTGAAGGAGAGCTCTCCTAAAATGTGAATATCTGTTTTTGCGGATGCTTTAAACGATAGTGTTGTATGGAATATTTGAGGTTTAGGTGCAATGAGGAAAGCTTAAGTAGATTCATTTGTTTTGAAGCAGAGCTTGCAAAGCTGGGATTTATTTCCTCATGCCTTTGTTACAAACCTTCAGCTTCCCAAGTAATCAGAGCTTGGTTACAATGATTTTTTTGGTTGAGAAGTATTGCTCAGACCATCCCAGGCAGCATCTCATCTCTGCCATAACCTAAACCAGGATTTTCTCTTCAAATTCTTGCTCATGGCTGAGGTGGAACAACTGTGGAGAACCCACAGCTGAAGGTAAATTATTGCAGAGATTAATCACCCCTGTTCCAAAGGTACACCTCGTTTCTGCTGCGTTCTTCATTATTTCAGCCCTCAGTCAACACATCTCTGCCTTCGCTACCACGCTGAAGGGCTGAGGTGTCAACATGTCCTGGGGTGCAGGGTGGGATGTGCCTGGGAGCTTGTATTCTATCACCATCTGTTGAGAGCAGGTGTGGCCATGCTCCTGTGAATGGGCCCATGAATGCCTCCTGCATGAATCACAGATAACTGATCCTGGACTATCTCCTGTGAATGGGCCCATCAATGCCTCCTGCATGAATCACAGATAACTGATCCTGG
>WEIT01016530.1:31946-114116 GCA_013389985.1 Dryoscopus gambensis
TATATAGATATATATATATAAACTTTGCAAATTGCTGGCTGGAAGGATTCCACATTTTATGGCTGTTACATACATTGCACCCACATTTTGCTATGAAAAAAGTCAGCCTGTGTGATTCAGGAAGAACTTTTTTTGGTGTCAAGTAACTGTATTCATTTTTACAGGATTGCTGAGTGTTCTTACCTTTGTTTCAGACAGAGAATTAGGATTTTTTTCCCCCAAACATTTAGAAATCTCAAAGTTTTAGTGAGAATAGTTAAGAAATTGTACTCATGGTGTTGGTGAGGTGGCTGCTTGAAGCGACAGGGACTCAACTGGGTGCCCTGTATGGATATTTCTATTTTCTATACTTTTAAGCCTGCCTGGGTTGGTCATGTTTAAGTTTATACATGTGCAAAGTCTTACCTAAGCTGCTCCTGTTTAATTCAAAACTCCTGATGCTAATGACAGACACTTTTTAGCCATTTAATGCCACCTTCTTTCACTACTCGCTGTTTCACCTTACGGTTTTCAGCAGTTTGCAGAAGAATTCTGAGGAAATGGGAGCATTCAAACAAGCAAATTGAGATCACGTGGCTGCTTCTCATGGAGGTATCTCCCTACCACGGATACAAAAAAAATTAGTGTTTTAAATGCAAAAATGCATGAAGTGCATAAAAAACATCATCTTGGTTCCCCCAGCACTGCTGAGCCTGGGATGTTGCATCCTTCTCTTGTGATTCTCCACACACAAAGCCCTGCTGCTGCTGCTGCTGGAGGTGCTTTAAGAGTTGCAATACATTTGTGAAGCTCTTCCTTTGCTGTTCTGCACCAAACTAAGCTGGGGTTGGTTTTGGTGTGCTCAGTTTATCCGTAAACATGAGGGCTGTGCTGCTACGAGGGGGAATAACTGGGAAGGTGAAATACAATTACACTTCCTGAGGCGAGATGCAAGTTTCTATCAATGCTTTTATTTTTGCTTCAGGAAACAAAAACCACAAGCAATGAGGAAACCATCTGATTAAAGGTGATAGCCCCTTCTCTGTTTCAACTAAATTGTTGTTTTTACAGGCGAAACATCTGTGTTCAGCAGTGCTACTGAGAAGGCACAGAAGGGATCACGTGTAATCACATAGCAGAGATGAACTTTTGTTGTTTTTTTTTTTTTTTTGGATAATCCAAGTCTAGGTATTAAAATACACATTTTGTTTTGGGAATTAAGAGGCCCGGAGCAACGTTGTAGACGTTAAATACAAAACAGTAGTAAATATGCAAAATACAGGTGATAAGCAGAGCGGTGAGGCAAAGGAAATATAGAATATAAAAGTTGATTCTTAAAATGTAATTCTTTGTCATTCTTGGCTTCCCCCCAGCCCTGGGTGTAATGTACTGCCAGTCTAATCAGGACAACAATGAGACGGTTGAATTTAATTGCCGAAGCATCAAAAAGGAGATGGCACAGGGAGGCCTGATACCTGCACTAACATGTACTAACCAGGTCGTGTTTGAGGAAAATGAGGTTCAAAACAATACAGTTCTGTGATATACAGTACTTGTTCAGTGAGAGGACTTCTCCCAGGTGGATGCATCCTCTTTCAGCACAGAGATTTCTGGAAGGTTTCAAACAGTAACATGAAAACTGAGATTACAGTACAGCTTCAAACACAGAGCGAGCCTTTGGTTAAATACAGGTTACACCTTGTGTGCAGATATCAGGCATTTCACCCAGTTCCAGCAGAGATTTTGTCTTTTTACCCTGCCATATTTATTCAAAAGTTGGTTATGAACCATTGAGATTGAGTTGTTTACACTTTTGATGGATCTGTATCAGCACTCCTTAAAGAATAGATCAAAACTAAGAAATCTACATAGGACCAATAGAGCAGAATTATTCAAGTTCAAGAAGATATTACAAAAAAAAGGCTTCCTTTTTAGGAAAACTCAGCTATGGTAAAAATATCTACTACAGTGCACTGCACTGTAATAAATATTCAACATAAATTAATAATTTACAAGTACCTGAGCAAGTATACAGAGCACCATAGCACAGCACAGCACCAAAGGCAGTAGCTCAGAATTCTTAAAAATAATGCTGTTTTAAACATTAAAAATTCTAAGTATTGTCATAGAAATGAACTCCAGCTGGAGTTGAAAGATAGTGCAAACTTCTGTCTTCACTTTTTAAAATAAAGGTGTCAGGTTTTCTACTCATTTCACATCCATAGTGTTGCTGGACCTGGATACCTGTGGTGGATGCTTGGGAGCAGGTCTGCTGGAAAGAAAGAAAACAGCAAATTGTTATTTAATCTCTCCATTTCTTTGGGTGCTCATCAGTTTTGTACCTGGTCAAAAATGTTAATAATGTTGCAGAATTCCAGTTGGTTCCCAAAAGTTGTAGGAGTCAGCTTGAAATGTTGTTGCTTTCAGAGTATCTGACTAGAATGGACAGCCAGGAGCTTAATCAAAGTTTCTTTCTGCAGTGTTTTTGCTAAAATATTAGGAAACTATATTGATTCTATTTTTAATGTTTCTAAGCATTTAAGTGCTTTACTGGTAGAATTCTTGTAGCTTAAAACACCACCTTTCCTTGGAGCTCACTTTATTCACAAGAAACTCTGGAATTTTGGGTAAGAAAACATCATGGACTTAACCCATTATCACTGGGTGCAGTTATTCCACTTCCTGATTATTTTTTCAAACACTCCTCATATTTTTAAAGTGTACAATTTCTATGCTTTTTGAATCCTTTGGATATTCTTTTCAGATGACGTAAATTGATGTTCCCTTGGGAAATGTGTGATCAGGAAATTGGTGGCTGATTTTATTGGTGGCTGATTTTAACAGAATTCCGTTCTTAGCCTAATTCAGATGGAGGGGTTCTGAGGAGAAAATTTACTATTTATTGGTTACTTTTTGTAAATATGCAGCCAGGTGCTTGCAGTCAAACCTTCACAGGTATTATAAATTCTCATATTCTGTGGAAGTCAGAGCAACTGTGCTGGTGCCCTCCCGGCGAGAAGCAGCGTGATATGCACAATTAGAGATGGAAATGATATTGGTAATGGTTGTTGCAGCAGCTCCTTCAGCCATTTCAGCCACGTTGCTGCCGAAAGCCTGTAAATGCAGGTGTTGGGGTGAGCACTGACCTGGCAGGGGTGACGTGGGGCAGAGCCTTGCGGTGTCCGGGCGCGGCGGGGCCCTGGCGCGCTCGGCCCAGGGGGTCTGCGGGGAGAGGCTTCCGAGGGGGGCTGGGCTTGGGGGGCTCCTGCTGGAAACACAGGCTCCTGTTAGTGTCCAGAATGGACACTGAACCCTTCACACGGCCACAACAGAGATACGTTCATAGAATCGTGGAATTACAGACTGGGTTGGGTTGGGCCGTCATTGAAACCCATCCAGTGCCACCCCTGCCATGGGCAGGGACACCTCCCACTGTCCCAGGGGGCTCCAAGCCCCGTCCAACCTGGCCTTGGACACTGCCAGGGATGGGGCAGCCACAATTCTGGGCACCCTGTGCCAGAGCCTAACCCCGCCCTGTCCTGGATTACAGTGTATTCCATTGCCATCTTCATGAGCTGTTGAAACCGGGTGTAGCAAAGTTCCCTGCCTCCTCCCTCCAGACTATCTCCTGTTAATGGGCCCATCAAGGCCTTGCCCATGACTCACAGATAACTCACTCCTGGACCATCTCCTGTTAATTGGCCGATCAAGGCCTTGCCTCATGACTCAGAGATAATTCGCTCCTGGACCATCTCCTGTTAATGGGCCCATCAAGGCCTTGCCTCATGACTCACCATCCCAGTGTGAGATGCTCTGCCCAGAGGGAAGGAGCCAAGCATTCCCACCTCAGTATAGTCTGGGGTTTTGGAACAGCACGGGAGAGCCTTTCCCACTGGGTTCCCAGAGGACAGGAGCTACACAAGCACCACTGGACTTTCAGAGGAGGACCAGACCTTTTCTGGTCCTTTTCAGGATTCTTTTCAGGATCACTGCTTCAACAGAACCACTTCAAAGAGAACTGCAGCTCTCACCTGATCAGACTGCTACCCCCACCCTGCCCAGCAGGGTGCCAGGTTACCCTGACTCTGTCAGGTTAAGCCAGTGGTTCTGTATTATTGCTTTGTTATATATATATAACAAATATATATACTAGTATATATATATATATACACTAGTAGAAGAACTGTTATTCCTATTGCCCATATCTTTGCCTGAAAGCCCTTCATTTCAAAATTATAATAATTCGGAGGGAAGGGAGTTGCATCTTCCATTCCAAGGGAGGCTCCTGCCTTCCTTAGCAGACATCTGTCTTTTCAAACCAAGACACCCCCTCACAATTTCTTCCCAATACCTAACGTAAACCTAAATTGAAGATATTTTTTAATCAGTTATGACCAGATAAGTTTAAATGAGTAAAAAAAGAACTTATTTTTAATAAGCTGGTGCTTATATTTTAAAACAAAGACTTAATACTATATTTTCATGATTTTATGTCTTTTGATTCTTTACTCTGGAAGTACAGGGTACATCTCTACTGGATTCAATGCTTAATTAGTGGTAAATGAAAACAGCAAAGACTGAGTACATAACTTTGTCGAAGTAGTTCTACAGAAAGGTGGGAATGCTCAACATTACTTTAAAATGGAAATTCAGATGACCACAAAACCAAACTGCCCCAGTCTGGTTTGGATTGGGAGCATCTGTGGAATTTTTTTTCAGAGATGCTGCTGTGCTTTCATTCTGGGGAATTAAAGGCTTCATTAATAAAGAACAGAAGTCATCTGCTGTCAGGCTGGGCCGTGGCTCCTCTGTGTGGTCCCTGCAGCCCTGCAAACAGGGGAACTTGGCTGTTTGTGGTCCTCATTATGGAGAGCTGGGACACATTAAGTGGCTTGCTCAGGGCACACAAAACCCCTCCAATCTATCCCCAAACTCACTTCAGATCTTTGTCCTGTTGGAGCTGCATAGCCAAGCTTTTCCCAAGGAATTTTATTCCTTATTTTCAGTTTGCCATAAGTATCATTTGCAAAGTTAAAGGAAACAAGCATAATCTGGTTAAAGATCCCTTGAAAGATGTGATCCAAACAAGCAATCAAGGCACGAATTGCTCCTGAATAAAGACAACTTTTCATTATTTGTTTTGAGCATCCCTTTGTTTTTTCACTTCTCATGTCAAATATTTGCTCTTTCAAGAAGGAAATGCAGATTGATTATCCACAGGCATTTTGATAAGGAAGAAAATACGTGAGCTTAAGTAAATCTCACACATAATAAGATCAAATTTGCCACAAACTACATTTTAAAGTTGCGTATAATGTCCACCCTCTCTTTAATTCTCTTCATAATAAGTACTAGTACTGATGGGTAGACAGGCCCAACACCTGATCTATTTATTTATTCATTCATTTCCCAAGCAAAATGTCCTTGAGTTAAAATACCCTCAAGGAGGAAGCAGCCAAGTGGCTTGACAGAAAGTGTAATGTGGCACGCTGGTAGGGAAGGGTAAATGAAAGAAAAAAATTGAAAAGGGAGGGAATTCTGATAAAAATGGAAATGGAGAATAAACGGTGGCTGAGATGAAGCAAAATGGAGCAGCAGTTGATAGAACGGAGATGCCACCAGGAGCACACACACTGTGAGGAGCAGAGGAAAAGCTCTTTGAAGAAATAAATCCCCAGGCTGATTATTACAGGAGGAGCTTCTCTATTCTTTCTGTGCCACAGGAGAATCCAAACTTTGTGTGCCAGCACGTGTGGGGACTTGCAGAGCCTTTGATGTGTTGGGAATCTGCAGCACAGCTCCCGGTACCGCCAGAGCTCTGCTTCCTCTCCCTCCCTTCTCCAGCTCTTCCCCTACAAAGCTTCAGCCCTTCAACACCAAGGGTTTATGGATGGATTTCTTTGTCCAGTTTTACATCCACAACCCGGCGTTTAATGCATTCAGGCTCTGCTTGGGGAAGTGTTGTTTTAAATGCCGGAATGAAAAACATAATTCTCACACTGAGCAGCTCTGAAGACATCAGGTGCATGGAATTCCAGGTTTTTTTCACTGATTTTTAAAGAAGCAACTGAAAATCCTCTGTGTCTACGGCCAGGCTGAGGTGGCACAGGAGAGATATTCCCAGGATAACTGTGGCAGAAGGAGCAGAACCTGAGCTGAGCTCCATTTTACTGAGGAAAAAGCAAAACCACAAAGTTCTCTTTCCTGACATTAAGATCAGCTGTAAAATATGAGATATATTTTGGTAATAAGAGGATGAGAGTGTCAAAGGCGGCAATTGAATGCTAAAAGTACCAAAATCAAGGGGAAGAGATCAAATCCAGATCCCTGGACTGAACCCATGGTTAGGGTAAACCTGCCCTGTTTCCTTGATTCACATGGGGCTCTGCTGATTTATATTGACTGTGAGTCTGGCCCATAAATAAAGTCTGTTTGCTTTGCAAGAGCATCTGAAAGAAGGAAAAGCTGTTTTTCACTCAAAAGATAATGAAATATTAAACTTGGCAACAGCTAATTCGCTGAGGATTTTCTGTTTGGTTGATTGGTTGGGGTTTTTCTGTGTTGTCTTTGTTCTTTAACCATTTTACTTACAACTGAAAGGAAGTTTTACAGTGAATGCTCCTCCTCAGCACCATCCTGCAGCACTGAGCATCTGGGTGACGTCCTGAATGTGACAATGATTTTTAAAGTCCTTCCTCTTGCTGACCTGCTGGACGTGCTTCCAAGAAAGAGCTGAAGCAATACATGAAGTAGTACCTATATATATTATCCAAAACTATTCTTGGCTAATCTACTTCTTCCAAGCTTTGAGGGAAAGAAGTTCAACTTCAGAATGCAAGATTTTCTCCCCATGCAGTGTTTTTTGTGTCCCTGTCATATAAAAAGTAGCTGCTTCTGACAATGTTGAGATTATGATATAATTTTGAAAGAATCCATTCTTGCTCATCCTCTAGGCTTCCTGGAGCTGATCCCCTGTTTGTCCTGCTCGTGTTCCATGCAGAGACTGAAAATGGTGACATTTTGCTTGATGAAGGAACGGTCACAATTAATTTGAGCTGCCAGGCTGAAAAGCTTCTTGGCAGTTTCGGATCTGTCAGCCTTTGCTCGTGATAGTACTGGAGATGTGGTATTCCACCCGGCACTTTGGGTGGGATTTGAAGCACAAGGATTTAGGAACGTGAGTTGTAGGGGAGCACTGGGCTGCTGTGATGTGCAGCGAGGCTGGGGCAGGTGCAGATGCTGCCTCAGAATGAGAAATGGTTACTTTTCCTTGGAAAGCCTTTTCTCCATCCATATTCTGCTTAAGAAACAGAAAAGCCCTTGCACTTAAAATGTGCCCTTTGACTGCTGTGAATTGTGCAGAATGTGAGAGAATGCAGGAAAATGAACAATGAAGCCACCGGAGCTAAAGACAAGCAACAGGAATCAATACTGTTTCAGATTCCCTACAAAACTTGTTTTAGAAAGAATCAGTGTTTCCCCTGGAAAGGAAAATGACTGGCAAGATGGAAAAGGGAAGATGAAAAAGCAAATAATAAACTGGCTGCACTTGAAAAAGTTGCAGCAGTGATACAATGTTCAGAGTTAGAAAAAATTAAACCTAGATACACTTGATTTGCTGCCATGATGGGCAGGGACACCTTCCACTCTCCCAGGCTGCTCCAAGCCTCCAGCCTGCCCTTGGACACTTCCAGGGATGGGGCAGCCACAGCTTCTCTGGGCATCCTGACAATTTCTCTGGGCAGCCTCTCTCATCCCTGTTTGTTTCTGATATTTTTCCAATCCCTTTTCAAAGCCCTGCACTCCAGCACTGTCTCAGAGCCATATCCTCCCATCAATCACCAGGAAAGGGTCTCAGAGCAGCTCTCAGGGCTACTGCAGGTGAGAGCCCGGTGCTGACAGCATTCACTTCATTTTAACCTTGTAGCATATCCAGAGCAGCAGCACGTCTGCAGAGCAGGAACAGCTGCATGCCTGGGTGCTTTGCTTAGAAACAGGCACTCCACAAGTGCCACCAAAAGAGAGCAGCCAGTGACAAGAAAAGGCACTGTTTAATACAGACAACTGCACATACAACTTCATCTACCCCATCTATGGCCCTGAGATGCATCTTGTTCAAAAATAAAAAATGAAAGAGGTTTACCATCTCTACTTAAACATTGCAATGAAAGCTGTGTCTACACGAAATAGCATTTTCAGATCTGTGCTCTGGAAAAACAAAGCGTGGTGCGTGCAGCCCTTGGCAGGGCACAAGCACATCACACCTTTTGCTCTTGCACATCACATCCACAACGTGACTCCCTAAACTCTCCCGCTGTGTCTGGCACCTCACCAACAAACCGTGCAGCTTCCCCTCTGGCTGGGCAGCTGGAGAGATGAGCCTGTGTTTGCCTCTTAGTTGTTTGCTCTGTTGTCTTCTGAGCGGTGAAGGCAGAGTTCGGGATCCTAAATTTAGGATCACAGCCCCACTTGCCACAAAGCAATTTTTCCACAGCACAGTTCTAAACTGAGATAAAGTATAAAGGAAATACTGTGGGAAAAGGGCAGCATGAAAGATGAGAAAACACTTCCATTCTCCAGACACTCGCAGAGTAAATATTAAATAGAAGAAAATCAGTGGTTACCTGGGAGAACCTCAGTGAAGGATTAGCTGGCAGGGGTCTCTCAGGCCCAGCTTGGTGGCCTGGCAGCTGGGGAAGGGGTGGCAGCACTCGCTGGGGTGTTTTTGGTGGTGGCACCTCATGTGTCTTCACGGGGTCGCTGATGTCGATGATCTGATACGGCAGCGGCCGCCTCGGGCCATCCCTCTGAGAAAAATCACCCAACCAAAGTCACAAATTTCAAGAGCTGGCATAGAATCACAGCTGGAAGGTTGGAAGGTACCGTAAAGAGCACTTTGTGCTAACCCCCTGCCATGGGTGGGGACACTTCCCACTAGGCCAGGTCGCTCCAAGCCCCATCAAACCTGGCCTGTTGATACTTTAAAATCCATGTTAGTCCCTTGCTTTTCTCTCTTAGAGACAAAACGATTTCTTTTCTCTACTGGACATCTCCACCCGTCTTCAACTGGGAAGCCAGAAATGTCTTTTGAAGCCTACATCCTCTCCCATTTTACTTACTGTTAGTCCTACATGATATGAAGTTCATGTAATTATTATATTATAATAATTGAGATCCAAAATATATAATAGGGTTTTTTTGGTTTTCCCCTGCTTTTATTTTTAAACTATTTAGGGACTCACTTTTTGTATGGTTGTATTTTGTGGCTTTGTGATGAGGTTTTTACTGACAGATGTGGCACGAACATGATTTGGCTCAGATGAACTGGAAGGTCTTGCTGGGCTCACAGACCTGCAATACAAACATTTAATTGCTGAACACAATGTTCTGCATTATAACATTTTCTTAAACAGGAGCCTCTTTTCAGAATGGGATTTTGCAAGGGCTTTCTGCCTGGTTATGGTAAACAAGGAAAGTAAAAATTGTCTAGCACTCCTGCAAGAATAAAAATAAATATTGATTTTTTAGAAACCAGTAGCCTGTTAAATTAGCTTCTGCAATCTGTGGAAATGCAGCTTTGTAACACCCAGGAGAGTATTCTAATGAATCTAACATTTAAACAGTAATGACCTCAAATAGGAAAGTTTCAGCTCACTCAGCTGAGTTTAGATAAAAGGCCACGCAATGTAATGGAACTGTTTCAGGCAAATGAAAATAGAGGCAATACTTCCATTGCTGCCTAATTTTTCATCCCAAAAGGACAGAGGGATATATTCAAACCAATACCTGCATTATTCACTGTCTATCAATGAAATTAAACTAACCCAGGGAAAACGCTGCTGTTAATATTTGGTGAATATTTTTCTCAAGGCTGGCTCCTCCTAACACTTTGGGTGTGATGGGAATTGCTGTGTTTACTGCTTCCTTTCCTTGATATCTGTTGGAATAGAATTAGGGAAAATGGTCCTACCTTAATTTCTCTATTGTTGTCTTCTTGCTTGTAAACAACCACCTCATGAAAGTCTTCCTTTTGAGGTACATGATTGATCCAGCAAAGAGAAGGCACAGGATGGTTATCAACACTCCTATGGTCAAACTCTTATTGTCTGCAACAAAACACGTGCAGTTAACTTCTTCCAAGAGCCTGCTCAGTGCCTGACCAGGGTTTCTTTTCTATCTTTCAAAAGAAAAGATCTTTCAGTAGTGAAATCACAATGAGAAGCTTTGTCATGGAAATAAGCATGATGTCATAAATCCAGGATTACCACTCACTGCAGCACCTGGCATGCAGAGGAGAGAATCCACTTTGGTTTAGAATAGCATTGTTCATATGAAAACAGCCATTATTACCCATCGAGATTTAGTTTATAATTGTACTTGTGAGGAGACTGCTTGTCCTGTCATGAACTCAAACATGAATCAAAAACATCTCTTTGAGGTCACTGAAGCTCCAACACTCTGGGGGAAAATCGGCATGGAATAATCAAATCCTGTAAAAATTAACAACGTGCAGAAATAATTCCTTCTGAGGCTGACCATGGCAACAGCAGCGGAGGCTGAATTCCCACTGACCTGCCTGTCTGATGGGCCCACTGTCCACGCTGCCACCAAAGCCTGGCTTGTCACAGAACGGGGGCGCCCAGTCAGCCTCGCAGTGACAGTTCTTTTTGTTGTTGCACACCTGCAAAACAAGACAAATGGCTTAACATAAAAAACAGCCCTGGCTGATAAGGGCTTCTAATCAGACAGTGACACATCAGAGAGGAATAAAACCTAGAGAAGAAAGGAGATGTGCTGATAGCTGCCTATTGCACACTAAGGTGGCAAAGAGCCACTCACCACGGAGTGAGAGGGATCCTAAAAACCATTATTTCTTTGGCAGGTAATCGTTGGAGTTGCCCCAGCCGACAACGTCAATAATATGAGGATAATCAGGCACCTCTTATGTCTTACTCTGTCTTTGCTTCCAGCAGCAGCATTGCCTGCCTGTTAACTCCTGTTCCTCCTGCCTTCACAGGAGCAGGAGTCTCTGTGCTCTGGAGGCTGCAGAGCTTTGTCAGCCCCCCGAGCACTCCTCTCCATCAAGGGCTTGCACTGCGCCGAGTACGGATTTTTCCACGGCTCTAAGATGAACCAGTTGCTGGAGAAACCTGTGGAGCTGGGATCAGGGCTGAGGAGCCCCTCGGGGAGCTTTGATATCACACTTGCACTGTCTGTAGAGATAGAGTGCTCCGTGTAGTGGTGCTTTTAACCAGAGCTAGGGAGCAGCTTGCGAGGCCGGATCCATCCGGTGCCCCCTGGGGGATCAGAGAGCTCCGAAGGGCTGGGGCCCATCCCTAACACAGCCTGTTCCTGCTGCACAGAGGGCAAGGAGCCAGGAGATCCAGGGCTTTTCCCTCAGGAGGTCCCACAGTCCAAACGCTCATTATTTCCTTTTGCTGCTCCTCAAGTGGTTGCTGTGTGGTGAATACAGAGCTTAAAGTTCTGTGCTGAATCGACAGAATACACGGAATCATAGAATTGTTCAGGTTGGAAAAGCTCTCTAAGATCTTCGAGCATTCCCCAGGACTGACAAGGCCACCCATGTCCCCAAGGGCCACGTCCATATGGATTTAAAATCCCTCCAGGGGTGGGGACTCCACCCCTGCCCTGTGCCAGGGCTAGACAACCCTTTCCATGAGGAAATTTCCCTTAATATCTAACCAAAACCTGCCCTGGCCCAGCCTGAGGCCGTTCCCTCTCCTCCTGTCCCTGTTCCCTGCGAGCAGAGCCCGACCCCCCTGGCTGCCCCCTCCTGTCAGGGACTTGTGCAGAGCCACAAGGGCCCCCCTGAGCCTCCTTTGCTCCAGGCTGAGCCCCTTTCCCAGCTCCCTCAGGAATTCTCCAGCCCCTTCCCAGCTCCGTTCCCTGCCCTGGACACGCTCCAGCCCCTCCATGTCTTGTCCTGAGGGGCCCCAAACTGAACACGGAGATGGCACGGTCACATTTAGGTGCTCAAATCAATTTGTAAATTAAGATTTGGGGCTTAGGGCTCATTGTCAGTAAGGTCCTTAATTCTGTGCTAACCCCGACCATCACTGATCTGCTGCTACCACGGAGAACCCACAGCACAGACCAATAAATGAGTTTTCAGTAAGACACAAATCAGTTCACAGGAGTCTGGATTATTCTGAACATGCAATATTCTGGCCAGGTCAGCTTGGCAGGCTTTCAGAAACACTGTGCTGCCTGTGTCTGCAGAGCACTAAAATATTCACAGAGCTCAGACTGGCTGTGGTCATGTAAAATTTAAAAATAATAAAAAAAATAGATTTCCTTTTCAAAGACAGCAAGATAATTAAAAATATACTTTGTTAAGCATTATCTTTTAAATTAAAGCACTGCAGGAATTCCCATCTGCAATTCCATGAGGTCAATTTTGCAACTGAGGAGTCGCCAGAGGTTCTTGTTTGTACAGACATAAAAAATGCCAGTCCAAGCCTCTGCTCATTCCAGCTCAATGACAAGAGGCAGCACCATCAACACTGCTCAGGTTTGCAAATTCAGGGTGATAAAATAAGTTAAAGCAAATTAAAATCCTTCCTCAGGAGAGGACAGTGAATTTCTATGACTCTTCCAATGTGGCTGCCACAGCTTTTCACAGAAACAAACAGCTCATCAGCAAATCAAGGTTAATAAGGCATAGCTTGACATAATTAACATTATCATAATATAAACTGGGTTTCAAAACACTGATACTGTTAAATGATATCATCACATTTTCCATTCTGCACCACTTTCATGCCACAAAACTCATCAATATGGTTTTACTTTATTTTAATAGTTTTGGAAATGCTGTCTCATTTGCCTCTCAACCCAAATGCTTCAAATGCTCAATTCAAAAATTTCAACTTCTTTGTATCTATGGAGAAACTTTATTTTTGATTTTTAATGGGAATTCTTCATGATGGAGGGTTAGACTTCAAATTGCTTTGAGGATTACAAGATTTCTTTGTATCACAGGCTGTCAATTAAGAACAAGATAATTACTGCCTGATAAACACTTCTTTGTCAAATAAAAATACTTTCATATAAGGGACAGCGAAAATGGAAATACATCATAAAAATGTATTGCAGTGACTCTGACTGATCTATTGCAGGCAATTATAGATCCCAAAACCATTACACGAAGTGATTTCTTGTCCAGTGGTTACGGAGTGATTGTAAAAGGATGTTTTCCTAGGATGCTTACCCCACGTCCGTGGCACTTGGTGGCACATTTATGCACCCCAAAAACGCTGGTGTTCTGGCACCGGCGGTTCAGGCAGATCTGCGAAATAAGGGAAAAGGAATTTCAACAGGGACAGAACAGCTGGGGCTCCCAGGACATCACAGCCCTTCTTTTAGCAGTTAAAGCTTGCCCAGCACGCAAATATGATATAACTGTACGGACACGAAGGACACCAGGACTGGCTGTCTGCTCCTCCTTTTCCTCAGCCCTTTTAAAGTCTTTTAAACCCAAATCTGAGCAAGTTGAATTCTGCCCTCCTGGCCAGCCCAGGTTTCACACACAGTTCATGGTGGCTGATATGCTGAGTTTGTGCAAGCAAACCCTCACGCTTCCACTCAGCTGGAACTAGTGGGGAAACCCTGGGGTTTGGGAGGTTTTTAAGCCAATTTAAAACCCAGTAATTTGCATTTTTTTCAGGACTAGGAATGCACTGAGCAGAATTCCTTCAGGTACTTGCTCTGTCAGCCTTCGAGTCTTCACAGCTGCAGATGATTCCTCAAGGAAAGCTTTAGATCCTCATGGTGTAAATTATCAGAGCTCTGTTTATATCAGTAGTGAAATATTTTTCATTCCAGAAAGTGGGCCCAGGGTAGGTGAATATATTAGCAAGGTCACTGATTTTTATGGGCTCATCATCGTTTTCCAGGAAAACCAACAGCTTTCTAAGTTTTTCCAAGTTAAACAGTTTTTTTTATTTTTTGGTGTCAAATCCAAACCAACCCTATTTAACATTTAATATTTATAGGGAATGGAAGTAAACAAACAGCATATGCACTGGAATAAAATTCAATTTTGTTTTGTTTTGTTTTCCAGTCATTGCAGATAAACTTTACTCTGCCAATGGAGCTGAAAATTGAGGTTAAGCAAGATTAGTGCCGAGCTATAATAACATCAAACAACCACACAACTGATGAGGACGTCTGTAATGAGAAGTTACCCTGCTCCAAACTGGAAAAAGAAGAAATTAGGACTGGAATAACTGTTCCTATGCTATGTTGACAACAAAAAAGGTCAAAAAGCCCCACGCTGCACATTTTTGCTCATGTTTAACTGCAGTGCAGTTCAGTAGTAGTAAAAGTCAGTCACAATAATTAGCATTAAGCTGGGAGTAGTGTTGAAGGAGGCGACAGGGATGCTTAATCAGGGCACTTATCCCCTGGGGAGAAGGAAAAATGGAAGGGAAATTAGAGTGAATTGGCATCAACATGCAGGCACGGAGAGAATAGGGTCTGATTACAGCAGTATTCACAATTCAAATATTCACAGTGCAGCAGCTCCCAGAATTCTGATCACATTAAAATGGCTGCGTTTCAAATTGTGCATCTCCAGTTGAGAAAACCCAAGAATATTTAAATTCATATTCTTAATCCGTAATACAAATGCACTAATGTCCTCAAAGTAAAACATACAATTTCAGAAGTATTAGCCTGTGCATTCTATAGCGTGGATGTGTATGATTAGATAGATTAGAAAGATTAAATACTCATTAGTAAAACATAATGGGGTGCTTTCTCAGCACTGAGTTGCCTTTGAAAAGACATTTTATAACAGATTGACTTCGAAATGCTGCAAGGGTTGTTTGCCTGTAGCAGAGCTGTGGTTTCACTGGGGATGGATTTCAAACCTGTTCCCAGCACAGTGAGATAATCCAACGTAGTTCAAAAGTGCTCAGAAATTCAGAGGCTCACTTGAATTTACCACAAATTATCAAAGCACTTGTTTTTCCTCCTTTTTGCAAGCAATCCACTGAGGGTATGGAAACCTCCTTCATTTCAATAGCTCTTGGGCTGCTTTCCAGTCTTCCTCTCCCTGTAAACCCATGGCTGCCTCCCATCTTTCTCAGTTCCTTTCCTCACAAAAGAAAAACTTAGAATGAGACAGCCATGTGAAATTTTGGGCTGCATTCACAGTGGATAATTCACAAAGTTTGCAAAACACAATTGCAAAAATCAGTTTTGGTGGCTGAGCATCAATGGGTTTGCAGTTTCCTAAGAGTACATACAGAGATAAGTTTTCCTGCACGGAAAAAAGAAGTGGGGAGCCATAATCAGAAGATAAAATACATTTTGAAACCTAAAGTGAAGGTAATGACAATTCTGCAATGCCAGAGACACTGGGAATCGGAATACATTGAACTCAGAAATTCATTAATAAGCCTGTAATGTATTTTGCTGTATTTATTTACAGAAAGCCTCAAGCCTCCATGGGCAGATACGTGGGACGGTCTTCAAAAAATCAGTCATAAACTTAAGCAACTTGCATTGCACAGAATCCCAGGATGGTTTGGGTTGGAAGAGACCTTAAAGCTCATCTATTTCCAAGCCCCTGCTGTGCCCAGGGACACCTTCCACCCCACCAGGTTGCTCGGATTTGCATCTGCAAATCGATAATCCTGAAGAGTGGCCAGAAGGGAGTAAAATGTGTCTCAGGCTGAGCATGAGAAGCAATTATTTTTGTGGGGGGGAAAAAAAAATCCCAATGAAAAAAGAAGTACAAAACACTCGGCAGAGTGAGGGTTGTGATGTTCCCCTCGTCTGGGAGTATTCCAGAACCTTACTTTTCCATCTTCACACTTGGTTCCTGCCAGCACAAGCCCGGGATCGGGCATATCATCCCCCAAATACACGTGGGTGCCACGGCACAGGATCTTGCCACCCTCCTGGAGTGGGATGTTGGTTTCTATGGAAACAGCATTGGTACCGATCACAGGCCGGTTGGCTCCTCCCTGGCACTGGATTTTTCCACACTTCGCGTCCCTGATGGGAATAAACACAACCAAAGATGAGGTGAATGGTTTGAAACGTTCCGAGCCCTCTCGCAGCACCCGTGGCTGCGTTTGTAGGGACAGGCCCTACCTGGGTTCACATTTGGCAAAGGAGCTCTTGGAGTCCTTCCCGCAGTTGCCGTAAGGGTCGCCGGCAGAATTGACTCTCTCGAAGCAGATCCCGGGAGCCGGTTTCGCACCTGAAACAAAACCTAATCAGAACTTTCATCTCATACAAGGTGTTTTTAATAATTTCCTCGGAGCTCCACTGGTGCTTTAGGGGAGAGGGGGGATGTGAGCCGCATGTTGATGAAGCCCAACAAAACAGCGGCGCTGGATCCGCATGCTAATGGAAGAGTTTGGATGTGTGGGATTGCCGGGGTTGTTTTGTCTCTCTTGGCAGTGCTGAGCAACAGACAATGCACAACTCCATCTCTTCCAGGATTTCTCGAGGTGATAGCCGTCTTCCCAATCCTCCTAGGGCACAAAAACTTTTAGCAAATGCCAAATCTTGTTTGGTGGAGACAGGCAAAGGCCAGCTGGAAAGTTAACTCCCTCCTTTCTGCAGGAGTCCACATGGTTCTAGTGAGACCACAAAGAAAATTCATTACAAGAAAGGCCTGTTTGACTGCAATTCAGAACAAGAAAACAAGAAATCCAGTTGTAAAATAGGTGTTAAGATATGAGGACATGACATGGCAAAGGGAAATGTGCTGCTGCTAACTCAGGCTGAAGCACTGGGGAGAGGAAAGGAACCCATCCCACCTTAATCCTCAGGACATCCACTCCTGAGAGGAAAGACTGACATGAAAGAAGGGGAATTTCGGCCATGGTGGTAGAAGTGGGAATCTGGGAGGACAGGCAGCATCTGGTTCTTATCTACTGTGGTCTTTTCTGATGGAGACAGATCCTAACAGCAAAGGAACTTCTCTGGTGGGAGTAGGACTGGAAAAGCTTGTGCAGGCAGATTATTCACTTCAGAAGTTCCTGGGCTCTATTAGAACACCTCTTCTAATGTTTTATACGCAATCTCCTGACCGTTTCCCCCCAGATTATAACCAATTATAGAATATCTTCCAGGGGAAGATGCATCCGTTCATCTGGAATGTTGAAGAGGTGAAGGATCTGCTTCCCTGGTTTGACTGCTGCAACAATTCATTAGTCTGTGTATTGGAATTTAATCCCTTTGTTCTACAGTGAAGTGTGGCTTTCATTTCCAGCCAATAATTGCTGCTTCTTGCAAGATTAAGAGGCCCTTTGTTAGGGCTCTTTACTACGCCGTATTTTCTTTCCATGAAAATAATTAACAGCACCATCAAGTCACTACCAACATCCCAGCTGCTCCAACAGGGAGACTGGCTCTGAGCAGAAAAGGAGCTGAGGAGAAACTCTGGCTAAAACTCTGATCAGAGACCTTGCTAGCTGCATTGCTGTGCTTTTGACAGAGCAGCCAAACTAAAGCAAAAAGAACTTGGCAGCAAGAGATGTGATAGCCCAAAGGCTGAGAATATCCCATTTCTACAGTGTTCCTGATCTTTACCAGAGACAGAATATTTCAACTAATGCTACATTTTGTCAAATGTTTTGAGCCACTTCCAAATGTGTGTGCCTCTAACTGTGGGTAGAACAGGGCATTTATTTAAGCCAGCCTGAAGGTTTCATTTGAAAGCTTTCAAAGAGGAAAATGTTCTTTTTTTTTTTCTTTAAAAAAACAAGGGGCTCAGATTCCTGGAGAAGGAAATACAAATATGACTGTAAAACTTCCAGCCAGTGTGGGTCTTGTCACTAAAAACTCAGAGGTGAAAACTTCAATTAATTATCTGCATTTCATAGTCAGAAGCTTGACTAATATTATATACTGCTGAACAGCAATCTAATGCTATTAAGGACAAAATATTAAAACTTGGAGAGGCTTAATATGGCACCCTCTTTTCCTTCTAACATTTTTACTTGCTGAAACTGGAAAATTCAGAAAGAAAGGCACAGAAGGAACAGAATATGAGCTGTTGGTTCCCTGGAGAGAAGGACAAGAGCTTGAAATTCTTTGGAAGATTACGATCAAGCTTGCTGAGTTCAGAATATTTTTACAAATCTGGAACTATTAAAAGGGACTCACATAGGATTCTTTCAATTCTTTTTCATTAAAGTTCAAGCAGTAATCAAAAAAAAAAAAAATCAACAAAAGCATCCAGACAAGGCGCTGTGCAAAAAAGGCAGAAGTTAAATTTCCATTTGCAGCATGTGGATGCCTCCTCATCTTTCCAGAGTGGGCACATCCACTGCTCGGCCTGAGACAAATATTACCATGTGCATATTCTACAGCAGCTTTAGAAGGGCTGGGGAGGGGAGGGAAGAAACCTGCCATGAGCAAGAGGCCAAGGAAAGCTGCTTTTTCCAAAACTGCTTTTTCCGAAACTGCTTTTTCCGAAACTGCCTTTTCCAAAACTGCTTTTTCTCCCACGTGTGCAAGGACCAGCTTGTGCAGCCCTGGCCGTATGCAACTGCTCTGGGCCTTGTTTTTGCCCAGGAGCCTGGTGCCCCAGCTCGCTCAGCTGATGCCATGGAGTTGCAGGGACTGGATGCTCCCCCGGAGATGTGGCACAGCAGCCCAGGGCCCAGACACGCTGTCCCCTCAGTGGTGTCCCCTCCCAGAGCTGCCAACAGCCAAAGGAGTGCTCACGTCCTGTGCTCTGACTGCAAGGGATGTAACAAAGGCTTATTCTCACTGAACACTGGGAGAGTTTAAGGTATTTCTCTTCCTCTTTCACCTGGTGAAAGTTCTGTGTGTGATTGTTTTTTTTGCTGAATGCCGAAGCGTTGCAGAGATGATGGAAGGCAGCCCGCAGGAAGGAAAACACATCTGCAGCGTCCTTGCAGGGCTCAGACACTGAGCTTTAACTCCAGCTAATAACACTTGACAAGAAAAAGGATCTCGTGGAGCACAAAAAAACATTCCCCTGCCAGGCTCGGAGCAGCCTGTGTGTGAAAACACCTGGTACCCAATGATCATCTGCAGCCTGGAAACCAAAATCCAGCTTCAGTTTCTGCCTTTGGTATCCAACCAAGACACGCCGTTGCTTGGGATTCAGATGGCTGTTCCCTCTCCCCACTGGCTCCTCACAATATTTGGACTTTTTTATGGATGAAAACATATCAGAGTGTAAGATGCTGAACAGATGGAGCTACCAAGTTGAAAGGAGGCTTTCGGAGGGTGCTTCAGGAAGAGAATTGTAATGTTGTGTTTCTGGGGGAAACCAATTTATCACGGCTGCACCACATAAACTGAATCAGAAAGTCCTGTCTTCCTCTATTTTCTACCTCTGCAGGCAGAGGCAAAATGATCTGCGAAGGATTTCTGGTGGTTATTAAGTGGTTTGAGCTGGATGAGCAGAGTTTATTTCACTTTGCTATTGGTAATTATGGTATCATGACCCTGTAATTAAGGTCCTGTCAGCCTTTCCATGCCAAGCCTCATTCAAGGGATTAAATCAGCCATTGGAAGCTGCAGAAGGTCAAAGCTCACCACTGCAGTGGGCAGTCTGGAGACTGCTGGGTTTTTTATCTCCAAATGTGTGTATTGATGAGCCCACTTCTTTCCCTATGCAGTTGCAAAATGATAAAATAACAAAAAAGAGATGTCGCAGGGCACAGAAATGCTGTGTCATTTCAGACCTGCTGCCACGGGAAAACACCAACACGGCCTCCTGAAAGGAATGAGGGAAATTTCTGACCATGGTGCTGATTCCATGAACAAGAGAAACATCCTCAGTCAGGCTGACAGCAGAAAAGGAACATAGTTCAGTTCAGTTCAGTTCCCAGCTGTCTGTGGGTGTGGAGCTAAGAAAAAACAACCTCTGAGTAACAGGCTGGAGTTCTGTTGCTCAGGCTGTGCCAGCCAGCACCACAAATGACTGTGCGAATAAATATAAGCATAAAAACCACAGTTCTCTGTCGTGTGATCTGGGTTTCAGCTCATTAAGTTTGTTTTGCTGCACTGGCGATGCAAAGCAAACTTTCCACAAGCTGCCCTTGGCTTCTCTCCCCATCCTGGTGATCCCTGTTCTGTCTGGGCAAGAGCAAGATGGGGCTGAGCATTTCTTTGCATTTAAGGAGGATGATGTCACCACCCCAGAGAATATGATTTAATATCTTTCCCGTCTCCAGAAGAAAAGGCCTGGCCATAAATCCGTGATGATCAAAATAGTTTGATTTCACTGAACTCGGATCTTTGCAGTGCTTGGACAGTTAGCATTTTTTCAAACCCCAGTCAGCAATGGTTTGGTCAGATATCTGAGGTGGGCAGCCCATTTATTTTGTCTCTGTAGGGCTGTACCTAGCAAAACCTGCAAAGTTCTTACCCAGTAGCACATATTGACATCTCAATTAAGACTGTTCCTGCCTAATCAAATGGCCATGCCCATGCAACGCATTTAAATGTTCTAATTATTAAGTCAATGCCTGCCATTGGCTCCCCAAAATCATTGCTTTTTTCCCACTTGGGGAAATACAGGGAAACACATTGACAAACTTCCCTAAAGAATAATTTTCTTGTCAATGTAGAAAAATCTAGAAGTCTGAAGTTGAGAGGCTTCTGTTCCTTGGTAATCAAGGATTTCTTTTCTCCTGGAAAATGCCAGTGGAGTCACAGACACCACACAAAGCATCAACATTGATGTATTTTTCAGTCACTGCTATCAATAGGTCAGATCAGTGCCATTTTTTTTTTTAAGATGGAACAAAAAAGGTCACAAGCACTTCCTGCTCCTCAAGGATAAAACTGACATGAGTTATGGTGGGAGAGAGAATGGAGAACTCTGTGTTCTGGGACCAGACTGGAATCAGCCTGGGCTCTAAGAGGAATTCATGGCTATTTTCAGAGATTGTCCCCAGGAGCTCCTCCCTTCTCCTTCCCACCAAGCTTTCCATGCAGATAAGAAGGAGCAAAAAATATTCCTCTATTTTATCTGAATCACTGTTTTGAGAGTAACACAAAACAACCCCAAGGAAATGTGAGCTCTTTTCTGGAAACAGGTTCCTACTGCTCAGCCTAATGTAAACAAGCTCTGACAGTGCTCATCATTTTCCTTTAAATAGAGCTAAAAATACAGAGATTGACATTTATCATTGGGCTTCTGGACATCTGTAACCTGATGAATAAAGAAAGATGTACAAGGGAAGACATCAATAAGGAATTCAATATAGCGAATATTATTTTAGGAAAAGTTATTGTATTTTGTTCTGCATGGCTTTCTCCTACTGGGAAGAAGAAAATGAGAGAATGAAAATAAATTGTGATCTGGTTTTTCTTTAGAGGGGAGAATTTTTTTTTTTTAAAAAACCACAAAACTGCTTCACTCCAACACAGGCAGTTGTGAAAAACAGTTCTAATCAGATACAACAACCTGGTGAAAGGTTCCAACCTATATTTTTGATACCAAGTCCAGAGACAACATCTTAGAATGTCAAATCTCTCTTTGTGCTGCAAGCAAGGCTGGAAAGATCTGTACTTTTTTTTAATCTGTACCATGATATTTTTCTAACTGTGTGAGCCACCCACCTCTCTTCCCATTCCACCCCACATCTGCCAGCTCATACTTCAGCCAGATGTGTGATAAAGCAGTGGATATTCACATCCCCACTGTCTAAATCCAGAATATAGGCAATATTTGAAGTGTTCAAAGCCAGGCTGGACAAAGGTTGGAGCAACCTGGTCTAGTGGATGGTGTCCCTGCCCATGACAGGGGGTGGGATGAGATGATCTCGAATGTCCCTTCCAAGCCAAACCATTCTGCAGTTCCGTGATTATTTTTAATTTCTACTTCCAAAAACGTGGCAAGAATTAAGACTTTCAGTTCAGGTTTGGTCATGTCCCATCCTCCCTTCTGAAAATCCTTATGCTTGGGCCTTCCCAAGACAAAACCAAGGGGTATTCTAGTCAAGGTCTGTTTGAGCTCTGTTCTTAACGAAACATCTTTCTCATACACAGACCCGCACAGCCTGGACCCTGGAGCCTCCATGCACAGCAGTGCCCACGCTGAACAGACCCAAGAAGGAAGACAGGAAAGAGTCAGGGGAGCCCAGGGCTTTGGGGGACTTGCTGTGTTTGGAAGCAGACCTGGCAAGGAGCTGCAGCAATTCAGCTCCCTGACCTTTAGAGGAATTCTTCTCAGCCACTGATACCATGAACAGCCTGACCGAGTAACTTTCCATGGCATGGGAAGCTGGTTCAGGAGGAGACTTTTGCTTTCTACAAGAGAAAATGTCTCTGCATCCAGGGATTAGAACTCCCAGTCTGACTAAGGCTGGAGGCTATAATTGTCCATGGCTGCATGAGCTCATATCAACTCTACGACGCGCGTGGGATTCGGGGGAGTGGATCAGAGGCACGCTTTGTTCCACGTGAGGAGTTTAATTTTGAACTGGAACTCCTCCTGAACATATTCTTGTACCCACGTGGCCAAGCTGACCTGCTGCCTCTACCACTGGGGCTGGTTCTCGAGATGCTTTCATGCTCTTTTAAAGAGAGATTGCAAAAGGTCCATGTTCTCTGGGAAGGAAACAGATAAATTCCTCAGTAGAGTTCTGGAGAGGGTTTTGACCAAGGGAAACATCTGTGTGCCATTATATTGATACAGAAGTTTTGGAGCAGAGTTAGAGAGATACTGAATTGAAAGAGGATAAGGGAGCTGGCAAAGTCAGTTTAAAAGAAATAATTACACTTATCTCTAAATGATGCATCTCCTCAGGAGAGCCAAATGGTTTTCAAATTTGAAAGAGAGGGTCAGAGATGCTGAAGGAGACATGACTTGGATTCCCAGCAAAATGCTGAGTTAATACTTGCATTGCAGTGGAAGGGTCACAGGGCTTTACAGAACAGTTTTCCTGGGATAGATGCTGAGAACAACCCAAGAACTCATGTTACCAGATTTCTGCAAAAAGGGAGCAAATTCCCACGGGAGAATAAAATCCCCTTCTGCTTCAGTGCACACCCTGCTAACAGCACTGTCAAGAGGCAGTTTACAGGTGACACCAGTTAATAAAATCCACACAGTGATCCAGGAGTCTCTTGTTAGTGTCAAAAGCTGAGCCCTGGCTGGGGATGGAGCAGACACATCTGTGTTGCAGATGAGCTGTTGAGAGCACAGGTGGAAGCTCACCCAGCATCCTGAAAAGGGCTGTGATTTCAACCTGCCAGGAGCGTTCCGCACTTTGTGGGGTGACATCAGGCCATATCAAAGTCAGGAGAAAATGATTTGTCTGAGTTCACCTATCCATCTGCAGCGTGTTGCGGCCCGAGCCTTGTTGCCTCCCGCTGCGAGAACGGAACACGACAGCAAATCAAGGCTGGAATGAATCACACAGCGATTCCCTCATTATTTGAAGAATAGCTACAGATTGCGCTGCATAAAACCCCTCCAGATCTCGATTTCCCCTCCCTCCTCAAGCCTCTGCCACACCTCTGTCGCTGTCCCGGCACTCACCTGGGCCCCAGAGGGTGATGCACTGCTGCTCGTGGGTCTGGCAGATGCCGTTGTAGCAGTACCCATCCACGCCGTGGCAGCCGTGCCCGTCGTGCAGGTACACGTTGGCCGGGCACTGCGGGCTGGCCCCCGTGCAGAACTCGGGCAGGTCACAGGAATTGCTCGACTCTCTGCAAGAAATCCCCGCCGGTTTGAGCTGCAAAACAAACAGGGCTTCAGCGGCCGTGCCGTGGCCGGGTCAGCCACGGGCAGATTGGCAGGCGGACATGTGGCACACGGACAGATTTCCCCACTGGCCGGGCCCCAGCTGGCTGCAGAGGGCAGCGCAGGGATTACAGAGCTCTAAATACACTGATTTGAGCCGTGCCGGGAGGGTTTGGCAGGAGGGAGGCTCAGACGGAGCTGCACACATGGCTCATGCGGCTCAGGCCAGAAGGCAGCCCCAGCCCTGATGTTGGCAGCGTGGCTCCTCCATCGTGCCTAAACTCAAAAACTCTGGAAAGGAGGATCTGGAGCTCTGGGCAAAAGTCAGATCAGATCAGAGAACTTTCCATCCGGGGCAGCTGATCACAGAACACCGCTGTGTTAGGGCTCAGGAAGCCCACTTGATTCTGGATTCAGATGCCCAACAATCCCCAGGTTATGGAAGGTTCAATTCAATGATCTTGAATAGATCTTGAACCTTAATCAATCTACGGAGCTATATTTCCTCATGGAAATGTTGCTTTGATGGGCATCAAGATCTCCTCAAACTTAATCACATGACTAGTCCATGTAACTGTTCCTGTCCTGTCCTGATTTCCATGGATAATGACATTTTTTTTGCAGCTGATGGCATCCAGTAGGCGATGGTGGAACGTGCCAGTCTGAACATTCACATCTCAGCAGCAGCCACAAAAGACTGGAGCAGCCCTGAATTTTAATCACATTGCCTTTGGTAAAAAGCAAAGGACAAGAAGATTAATTTTGCTAAAAAGCAATTCCTGGCTGTAGGGAACCCTTGCTGCTCCAAGCTCGTGGGTTGCCTTGCTGGATGCCTTATTAGCCCATAGGGAAGGGATGGTCTGAGAATTCAAGCAGGTAAATGCCTGTGGCAAGTTGGCTTTTATAGCGTGTTTGGAGACCCCAACAGCTGATGATCTGCTATTAAAAATACGTATGCTGTTCATAGAGTTAATAATTCAAGAGCATTCCCCCCCAAAAAGAGGGTTTAGCATTTAATGACTGCTTGCCATGTAAGAATGAGAAAAATTAAAGCACACAAAAGTTCATGAAAAAGAAGTTTTACATGAGCAGCTGAAGGGGCCACACAGAGCGCAGACACAATTTAAAAAAAATCTGTTGATCTGCTCCTTCAATAATTCATATTTTGAGAATTTTTTAACTGCTCACATGACATGCAAGCATCTTAATGCTTATCAATACCAGTTTGCTTGTCCCCCATCCTTGCTTACTGCCCTGCAGTTGTGAAAATCATGGAATTCTGCCCCCCCACCCCGAAAAGAGACATTTCCCATGGTTCACCTGGCAGTCCTCGCAGCAGAGCCCATGTGCACACACTGCTCCCGGCTTCAAGGCACAGGTGGTTGCGTTACAGCACCGGTTTGTACATTCCTGGATGAATTTGGAGGGTAAATTTAGAGCAGACAACGTTCAGTCACAGCGAGCCGTAAATCAAGAGGCTGCCTATAGCTCTGCCAAGAAAAGCTGGGCATGAAATCATGAATTATGCATGAAATCCGACAACCTGATCCAAAGAGCCTTGTCTGCCCTCAGACTCAACAAGCCCAGTAAGTGTAGTAAAACCAGAGAAGCTGCCGAGGAGGGCTGGTTTATTCCAGCTATGGATCTAATCCCAAATATCACAAACAACCCAAGCGCGCTGACACCGGTCCTGATAGAGCCCTGTGGTGTTTTATTTCCACAGGAATCAGTGGAATGATTCCACTGCCTCCAGAGAGGATCCAGGAGCTGTGCTGCAGTTGCTGAGCATCACGACTACAGCTCTATTTTGTGATAGCTGCTGGCCAGGCTCCTGTTTGGAGCAAGGCTGTAGCTGCCACAGAGGAAGACAACGCCACGATTCCATGTAATCCCTTATCAGAGTACACCAGTAATGGAGCTCTGAGATGTGGAATGAGCATGAATTGCAGCCTCACTCACTGATACATCCCAATTTCACACTTGTGGATTAGATGGCGCCGTGTGTGGGCTTCTGCAAACTTTATTGTCAGTAGAACGAGCTCGTGAGGAGCCTCAGAAAAGAATGGATTTGTTTTTCCAAGATAATGCCCACAAGCTGCAAGCTACACCATCTGAGCTGGAATCTCATCTCCCTCACAGAAATAGCAGCAGATAAAATTGCTCTTCAGCTGTGTTAAGTCTGTTTGACTTTGCAAGGGATCACTAACAACACAGGGAGCACAGGAAGAATAAGTGGGTTAGAGGGATGTTCACAGCCTCTTGTTACTTTGCTGGCTTCTGAAAGCTCCCCAACTGGAAGGCAGGGCTAGCGCTGACTCACCAGCAACAAACAGAAAGATTCTCAGCATTTCACTGTTCCTTAGGTATTATCTTCCTGGATGTACAAAGCCAACTGTGCTCCGGAGCAGAGGAACAACTTCCTGCCCCTATTTTTGATCACCGGAAGGCAGCAGGCTACAGAAATATCCCCGAGCAGCTGCTGCCAGTCAGGAGTAACATTCCTCTGCACAGAAGCACGTTTTATAAATTCACCTCAAAAATAACCTGAGATGAGCAGAGTGGGGGGTCAGTCCCACCAAGGTCCTTCTGGAACAGTCAGTGCAACACCCCATCCTCTGGCCCCACAGCAGCATTCCGCATTCCACAGGCAGGCTGGGATGAAGACACAGCTCTTGGAGTGGTGTTACAGCAGCCTCTGAAATTTCCAATTGCTGTCTCACTTATTGCTCATTGCAGGGAATGAGCTTGGTAAATAGTTTTTGTGCCCGGGCTATCCAAGTGTCAGGAATGGTTTTAACATAAACAAGCAAACAAACAGGAAAGGCTCACCAGGCTTTTGGAGGGTGGAGGCTGCCACCTGAAATTACTGCTGTGCTGGAGTTTGTTGTTATTATTATTATTATTATTAGTTATTATTGACAACAACAGCAATGTTGGGAGGGGGTTTCTCAGCGTGGCTCTCCTTGCTCTTCAGAGGAACCAGAGCAGCCCAACCCCAGAGCAATTCCAGCACCACTTATGTGATGTCAGGCTCTGTCCTGTGGACAGCATGCCTGGTTTTCACCCTCTCCTTTCTAGGAACACAAGGCAGACCCCACTGGGTCAGCCCATAACCCTTCTGTCCTTGTATCCCCCTGAGGGCAGCCAGCAGAAGACGTTTAAGGACATTGACACCTCCCCAGTCTCCTGCCTTTCCCTTGGCTTTCCCTTGGCTTTCCCTTGGCTTTCCCTTGGCTTTCCCTTGGCTCCAGGGGCATTTTTAGCACCTGTAAGAGTCAGAGTAAAGGAACTCACAGGGAACCAACACAGTCAGGGGAGCAGCTCCTTCTGCTTGCTCGAAACCTGCCATTTCCTAACCTCATCTGCTCATTTCTCATGGGGGACAATCTCTCCTCACCCACCCTTTCCATTCCCCTCACGATTTTATCAGCTTAGGCTGCACTTCCCTTCATTTTCTCCTTTTCCAGCCAGAGCCCTTTCAAAACTTTGAACCACCTTATTGCTTTTCTCTCAATCTTTTTTCACCCTGCTTTATCCTCCCTGGGATCAGGGATGGGTAGGGAAAACCTGCACAAGCAGTTTCAGGCGCAGCAGATTTATAGAGGTCTGCTGGTGCTTTGTTTTGTTTTCCTATTTCTCCCCTAGTACTTTCTAACAGCCTATTTACCTTTTAGACCACTCCTGAGCACTGGGCTGACATTTTCATGAGACTATTTATTGCAATATGAAGTCTTGTTCCTCCATGGTCAGAGTCAGCTCAGAGTCCATCATCTTCTTTGGGATTTTGGAATGTGCATCACTCCTCAGTGAGTCCCATTTCTCATCTTAATGCCTGCTCCAGCTGTCTCAGAAGGTTTCTGTGCAGTCCTTCACAGCCAGTTTTCATCTCCAGCAGCCTAACTAATATCATCAGCAAATTAAAGGCTATTCCTCTTCCCAGGCTGTTTATGAAAATGCTGAGCTGTGTAGTCCCCAGGACACATCTCACAGATCCAGCACAGCAGATCTCCTTCCACTGCATGAAATGGGTGATTTGTATCTGGTGGTATCTTCCATCCTTTAACCCAATTTTTGTTCATGCAGTTTTCTGTCCTTTACAGCTCCTCCATCTCCTAGAGAGGCTTTGGTGAAAGGTTTGGTCCAGAGCCTCTCTGAACCCCTCACAGGCTGCAGGGACCGTCCTGTCCCCTTCCATCCGCTTGTTAAGCCCTTCAGAGCACTGTGATGGGTTTGCAGGACAAGATTTTGTACGACAAGATTTCGTAAGCCAAGTGCTCCTGGCACAAAAGCCGTGTTGACTCGTCCCTGGCATGTCACAGCTGTTTGGGCATTCGCTCCTAATTACATTTGGAAGTAATTTGTCTGAGTTCTTAGTTAGCAATTTGTAGTTTTCTATTCCCCCTTGCAGCTGGTTTTAAAAGTAGACGCATTTTTATCTTTCAAGGACCGAGGATTTTTATTTCTCTTCATTCCTTTATTTTTCCATCTATACTCTACATTAACCCTCCTTCCACAGACACTGCAGCACATCAGACATCTTTGGTCATATAATCTAAAATTGTTAGGATCATAAAATCATGGAACAGCTTGGGTTTAAAGAAACAAAAATCATCCAGTTCCTCCTCCTGCCATGGGCAGGGACACCTCCCACTGTCCCAGGCTGCTCCAAGCCCCATCCAGCCTGGCCTTGGGCACTGCCAGGGATCCAGGGGCAGCCACAGCTGCCCTGGGCACCCTGTGCCAGGGCCTGCCCACCCTCCCAGAGGAATTTAATCCTAATATCACTCATTCTTGAGATACAGCAACACCATGGACAGCTGGTATAAATGACTGGGCAGTGACTTGGTAACTCATCACACAGGTTTTCTGAAGCCACTCAGGTTAGAGCAGGAAGTCCCAAATAAATTTAATTGCACCCAAGCTGCACTTTTCCCAATATAACTAAAAAGGCAAAAAAAGACAGAAAGAAGAGGCAAATCAAGTCAGAGCTTGCTGTCATTAAGTGGCTTTGACTTGAAAAGGTATCACTAACGTTCAGAAATGAAAACAAGAAAGATAACTGGGTTAGAGAGACATTTGCAAGCTGCTTGCACTCTACTGACTTTGAACAAGGAGATAAGGCTGCTTCCTCCAACCTCGTTACCCTCAGGAGTGAGTGAACTGTCAGGAAATCCTCACGGCTTGGACAAATCCAATACACTCCATGGGCAGGATGCAGCAATATCTTGCTGTGTTAACTGCCCCCATCTCTTTTGTCTGTAGGTCCCTATTTATCACAGGAAACAAATCCCTCATCTGCGGCTGCCTTTAATTCAGCTAATCAGAGAGAAGTTCAATAAAGCCAATGAGGACAGGATGTAAAAGGGATAAGGATGCCAGCTTGGATATTATTTGACCCCCAGGTTTTGCCTATCTCCTGCTGATCTGAGGGGTCCTCTGACACATTCTCTAAATTAAATGGAACAATCTTTGAAGTAGCAGCAATCTATTTGGGCGGCAGTGAAGGCTGTTTCTGTTGGGAGGTAATTGGCTAGAGGGAAAGAAAAATCCCACAGCAAAGGAAGGAAAGGTCTTGTACCTAAAAACTGAAGCTGCAATGAAAAATGCCTGTCCAACATTAGTATTTCTATTTTTATAGTGTTATATATATAGATAGTGAGGCCCTGGCACAGGGTGCCCAGAGAAGCTGTGGCTGCCCCATCCCTGCAAGAGCCCAAGGCCAGGTTGGACGGGGCTTGGAGAAACCTGGGACAGTGGAATGTGTCCCTTGCATCATGGGGAATGAGATTGTTTTTAAGGTCTCACTCAAACCATTCTATGATTGCAGAGTTTCTGTGGTTATATTGCTAAAATATAAATATATGAGTGGCTTCTCATTAAGGAAACAAACCTTCAACTAACGCACGTTTCCTTGAGAAATTCGAGCCAAGTTCACAAACTTTCTTTGAGTTTAGCTGATTAGCTAATGCTGAAAGGAACTTCCAGGAACACAAGGTCATGGCCAGTCTGCTGGACAAGCCAGAGTTTGCTCTCTAAGGATGAACTGAGCACATTCTGAACCCAAGCCCTGCCTGAACTTCGGCAACTCGAATACACTCGAGACTCCCTGCACTTGTGAGACTCTGAGGTTTAAGCTGATGGGATGGAAGCAGAGAAGGGAGAGTTCTGTTTTACACCAAACATGCCAAACCAAGCCTCCACTGTCAAAAACCTGCAGGCAGGAGGTGAGCAGTAACTCCCAGGCGGTGTCTTACCTCAGGCTCCCCGCAGTCACACTCCTCTCCATCTTCCACATAGCCATTCCCACACTTCTGGCCACCAAAGGACTCCTTGACTTCAGGCAGGTTAAAGAGACACATTCCCACTCCTTTCTCCAGGCTGTTCTCCAGGTCCTTTCTGCTGCAGCTACTGAAGACCATGGGGAATGGATAGCTGGAAGAAAAACACATGGAGACAAAAAGGAAGGTTGTTATATGAGGTGAAAACCTCTCTCTCCTGTCACACCGTGACATTTTAGCACACCTGGGCCTTAACCAGAAGATTGTGTTCACTTCTCGTCACACACAATTGAGATACAGCAATTCACGGTGAAATTGAGCCCAACCCATTAATAATAATTTCTGACAATGAGTAAGGGAATTTCCACTTTTTCACTTCAATTTGTAGCTGCTCTTAAGGATTGGAAGTGTTCACATTTGAAACTTCTTCTCCCTCTTCTGCATATGGAGTTATAATGCAAATTATGATCATGAGCCTAAAGAAATGCTGGGCTTGCAAGAAGTATCCTGCATTTGCAGGACTGCAAAAGATCCTAATCCTTCTTGGAAAATTCAGCCTCAAATGGCAAATTCATTCATCTTGCTCGGCAGAATGGCAAACTTCCTGCTCTTTTCAGGAAAGAAAAAGAATAAAAGAAAAAACCCACTGTTACTTGATAAGAGCCTGCTTCTGCAATTCATCAAAGCTGAGCTTGGGAACTGCATGATTAAAGCAAAGACAGTTTTTATTTTAAATCAGCATGGCGGTAATGACACTGCGCTGAAAATACTCCTGGTTTGAATTCCCGCTGCTGTGTGCAGGATTCGGCCCTGCTGTGCAGGCACACAACAGCTCCCATTTCTTCTGCAAAACACCCAGACAGTGCGAACAAAACGATCCCGTGTAGTACAAATATCAGCAGATAATTGGTGTTTTTCTCTCGGAGAAGTTAATTTCATTTCTGCTGATGAATGTTTGCAGGTTGCCTCACAGATGTGAGACCAAGTGACACCTGGGCCTGGCCGACAGCGTGGTGTCCTGAGGGCTGCTGTGCCTGCTCCGTGCTGAGGTGTCATGGAATGGTTTGGGCTGGAAAAGGACTTGAAGACCTTTTCATTCCACCTCCAGGGATAACTTCCACTATCCCAGGTTGCTCCAAGCCCCGTCCAGCCTGGCCTTGGGCACTGCCAGGGATCCAGGGGCAGCCCCAGCTTCTGGGCACTCTGTGTCAGGGCCTCCCCACCCTCACAGGTAAGAATTCTCCCCAATATCTCATGTCCACATTGAATTACATTGAGTCTGTGTCACAAACACGTTGTAAAACAGCTTCTCCCCTCAGACCTGCTACCTTTGTCACTCCGTGGTCCAGTTAGTAACTCAGCATTTCAGCAACTCAGGAGCCAACCTGGCAATTTCACTTTACTCACTGAGTGCTTTGTGTCACCCACGTGTTATTAGGATTGCTATCATTGCAGACAAGCAAGGTAACAGATAGAAATTCTGCACTACTGAACTTCAGACTTCCATTAATCTCCTGGTGTTTCTGATATCCTGAAATGAAAAGCTTGTTTTGAGAATGATGATGCCCGTAGGTCTCAGAAAGGGATAATTTCTATTAAAAAGAAAGAAATGTTTGGCAACTACAAATGCAATAGAGCTTCCTATGCTGACATAAGGAAGTTAATTAGGATCTTCTAAAAGGTTATGGATACATTACAGAACAGAATATATTTTGTGCCTAGTTAAAATTACCTCTTTTACAGTTTCTGTTGCAATAAAACAGCCAGCTCATTGGAAAAGAACATAAACACGAGTGTGAGGAAGAAAATAATTTTCCAATATCACTATAGGGCTTGTCAAGTTAAACTAAACAGTTTTGAATTTCACTGACATATGACTTCAGAAAGTTAATAGGCATCTCCATGTAATAAGCTGATTGCTGGAAAATATCAATGTTTGGGCAAAATGACAGAGTCTAAGATAAATAAAGAAATTTCAGAATAGCAGGAGGTAGGAGCCAGGCTGTTAGCTGGGCCCCAAGGGAGGACAGGGAAGGTACTCGGAGTAATGGAACAGAAAATAGAGGCACTTGGAAAACTACTGACCAATTTATACTGAGCAATTGGAGATGTTCTTAACAGAACATCATGAACTTCTGTCCTACCCTGACTGGGAAGAAACCTCACAAAATTCTGTGTACAAGACTGTGAAGTGGATGGATGCACTTGTTCACTTGTTCACAGGATGGATTCCTGACAAACAGCAGGAAAAACCAAAGAAACCCAGATACATCCGACTGATAAATCCTGATGAGGGCTTGATCAGACACTGCCCTCATATCAAAGTGTGACTAAATGAATACTGCATCACCCAGGCAAGATCCAGCTCCTCAGTGGCACAGGTTTACTTTGATATCCCCTGGGGTGAGCCAGGGAGACACACACACACCTTACAGGGAGTGAAATCCATTCAGGAACACAATTAATGCAGTTTTCCGTAGGACACCTCTCAGCCACACACGGACCATGAGAACAGCTCAACTTCCAAAACTGCCAGTGTTTTAGGGCTGTTCCTTTGCAGCCCTGGATTCCCAGGACTGTTTGCATGGATGTGAGGTGTGCCTGTCCATCAGCAGGAGGGCAGAGTCCTCTGCCTGTGCCAGAGGTGAAACTGTCGTTGCTAACGAACGAGCTTTATGCTTCCCCCCAGAGGAACTTCAAGCTGTTTCCTATTTTGAACTCAGAGATCCATTCATCTTCTGGCTTTTCCTGCTCCTGACGCCGATTTCCTCAGCTGCCATCAGTGCAGCACATGGCACATGATGACACTTCCTGAAAATGCTTCTTCTTTACCAAGTAATCCCCAAATAAAGCAATAAAAACCCAAAAACAAACCCAGCTGGTGGAAACAGAAACTTCAGAGTAACCACACCATGCAAGAGAAGATCTCATATCAGTTGGTGCCAGTTGGTGTGTCATTGGAAACTTGATTGATCTTTCATGTGATATTCTGATACACAACCAGTCTTCACTTTTTTGACCAATAAAGTTCCATGTAACAGCCACAGCACTTGATTGTTGTGATTTGAGGCTGCATTTTGTCGGTCTTTGCAATTTTAAAGCTGTTTCATCAGAAGAATGCAATCCCTGGGAAGGGAAGTCACAGATTTCAGATGTCAGGAGCATTCAAACCAGTGTTTGGGTGGATCTGGAGCTTGTGAAAAATGACAAAGGAGTGGTGATGTGAAAGGAACTCATCCTCTGAACAAACTCAGGAGCTTCCTCCCACTACCCTGTAAAGAGGCTTCTGATCTCACCTGGAAGGAGCTGCCTTAGGGTGGGAGAAAGAAAGGGGGTCTCCACAGTAAAGTCAGTCCTTGACCTGCCTCCAAGATTTCAGTGATACCTAAACAGGGATGTTTGTGCTTCCTGTGGTAGCTCAGACACCTTTCTATTGGAAAACCAGCTCATGAATGCCATGGGAGAACCTTCCAGAGGTAAAAAATCCATTAGCAATCTTTATACCTCATCCGTCTTCACGCAAGACATTTTCTGTTACAGATCCTTATTTTTTTTACAGTTGGAAAGAGAAAAGAAACTTTACTCCAACCTAACTCTTATTCTAAAATTCTGTGTCCCATACATTTTTCACACTGTCTGAACCTGTAGATTTAATACACAATGGATCATTTTGTCAAACTGCTCTGGCTGTGGGTACAACTCTCCAGAACTCAAATTGTTCCCAGCACCACCATCAGTCTCTTCAGGGGCTTTAATAGCCAAGAAAATCATTTCAGTCTTTCTACCCCTCTTGAATCCGCAGCATTCCTCAGAGTCTCCTTGGTGCTTAAAAGATGTGTTTAATCCCCAGCAACAAATATCCCAGTTTCCAACAAAAATAGCTTTGCCTGCTGGTGCAAATAAGACCTTCTCAGTCGTAAGAGGATCCTTGGTAATCGATTCCTTGGGAAACAGAGCCTGGGCTTGTCCCATTCATTTATATTTCAAGCACTCCAGCCCTCCAAATGCCAGGTTCCTTTAGGCAGCTCTGCATTTAGCCCGTGTTAGATGGCTCCCTCCATTAACTAAGTGAAGTGGCATCAGCACTCTGTCAAGTCCCATTTAAGAAGAGAGGATTTTTTGTACCAGCACTTTGTTGCCCAGCACAGGCTTCTTTTATTATTTTTTTTTTTGCATGAAATATAAAAGCTCATCTCCGTCACCTCCATTTCAGAGGAATTCCCCTTCCTAAGAGGCTGAGTGACAGGAGAATACAAGCACAGGAACAGAGCTGCTGCCCCAGAAAATTACAGGCTGAGGAGATGAGACAGCCAAGGCACTGAGGAGAGACGCAGCGGCCACTGATCCGTGCAGGGGCACGGCGGATCAGCTGCACATCCAGCACTGGGGCCCCTGCTGAGGCTGTGGGATGATCCCATTCATGTCATTCCCGCTGCTCCGTCTGGAATGTGCTGTGGGTGTCCCAAGCCCTCACCCCAAGTGTGTCCCGGCTAGCCCCGGCTTAGGACGCGGCCGTAGAATGGGGCTGCCTCCAACTCAGGAACCTTGAGTCGGACAGCAGCTAAGGAGCAAGGAGCCCCTTGCAGGAAGAAGCAGCGAGTTTTGCTGGTAAAGAGGAGAGGGAGGCACCAGCTGGTCGGGTAATCCAAGAGCAGTTTATTCTCTGAATCCTCATCCGGCCAACTGGGGCCCAGATAATGGGGAGCATGAACCTTTAAAGGAGGGTGGGCACAGTAGGCGTGGATGGGATTTGGCCAATGGGGGAACACAAAGGGAGTGAACAGAGGAGGGTTCACATTTGCATACAACCAGTCAAGTTTCAAAGGCATGAATGACATCTTAGGCAACTAATAAAACGTCGAGTAACACAGAACTTTCTAGGGATAAAGGAAGGGTTTGAGGAGGATTGACAGGACTTCGGAGTTGGGTCTGGGTGATGGATAGGGAATATACTGGAAAATTAGGAGGGGAATAGGTGATGGACACAGTCTCAGGAATTGGACAACAACCTTATAAGGGAATGAAGGGATGTACAACGATATGGGGGAAACTATTTTTAACAAAACATAGAGGTGTACAGAACCAACCATTTTTTAGGCATACAGAACATTTCTCAAATTAATAAACTCACCACCACAATGTGCCTGCAGGGGCACTGCCCTGAGCTGCAGGAGACCCGAACCCCTCCAGCTGCCTTGCAGCACCACCTGAGGACAGGTGGAATGTTACCCTGCTTTTTCAGCCTTCTGATTGTTTACATTTTTGGAGTCAGGTTCTCACACGTTTCATGTAAATAATGGCCCATGTTTATCTAACTGTTCCTTTTGTTTTTCATTCCTTTCTCATGAGGCGAAAGAGTGATGGACTGTCTGTTTAGCCAGTGTAATTAAGAGGTGTCAACCTCACCTTCCAGTCAACTGTAATAATAAGAAATATAGAAATACTGAGTGAAGATTAAACTCAGGAGTTATGTTCCCTCAACTCATCCAAGCCTCCATGTCATATCTCTCGTGTCTTATAGCTTATAGTGGAACTTATATAGTGGAACTCCTTTGGTTCCTCCAAATCCTGTGTGTCTACGTCTCAGTGCCTCGGATCCACCTCCTCTGAGCTCCGCCACCATAAACACAACAGATTTGGCTGCTTCTCAACAAGCATCACTGAAGGGGCAACACAGTGATTCTGGGAGTTCTCCATGCATTGCACAGGAGGAGAAACTACAGGCTCACCGTATCTTGAAAACCTTTTGATTATTATGATTATCACTATCCAGTCTCATTCTTTATTTCTTATTCAAGAGCTGCAGGACTTTTCTAAAGGAACTGCCATTTTCTGTCCCAAATGTTGGTGTATAGACACACACACATCCTCCCTATGCGTATATTTATCTATTTATTAGATCTATTTATAGGGTTCATTTCTTCCAGTTCACATCCCAACCTGATATTCAGCATTATGGCAATGTTTATACAGAGCCTTTTACCAAAAGACCCTGAAGTGTTTTACAATTATTCACTCAATTAAAACGCACAAGAGCCCCAAAGAGCTCTGTTAAGTACCACCAGAGCTCCCTCCCCGAGGTAATACGATAATTGGAGATTATATTAATTTTAAGAGGGACATTTTGATTTTTTTTGGAGCATACTTATGGAAACAACTGTTGGTTAGCTAATTTCCAAAGGTACAGAAGACTGGGACTGAACTTTGCCCAGAATTCCTGAAAACCCAAACCTGAGGGGCCATATCTAGAAATATCTCTGGCATCAGCTGTGCTTTTTAGGAGCATGAAGGTGCTCAAAGACCAGAGGGGTGTTGAGTCCCAGCCCTTGGAGCTGGAAGTTTCCGTAGTCCTGCACCTGAATTTCCAACACTTTCCATGACAACAGCGTGTCTGAACTGACCACCACAGTGACTTTTTGTCTGTCTCGACCCGAAGACCCTTTGAGATTCAAAAATATGAAATGTTTCCTTAATCTCCAAAATTCCTGATTTTTGGCTGACTGGAGAGGAGGAGAGCAGTGCAGAACCTTTTACTGGAGGCTGGAGATGTGAGTTTGACCTTGTTCTCACTCTGCAGATGTCCAAGACAGAAAAATGTTACGTTTTCTGTTGCATATCCCAGTTTGACATAAGAACATAAAAATAGTGGTGGGGAGATAAGGTTAAAGAATAGGGATCGGGTTGTTTTTGTTAATACAGTTACAAGTAATTTTTCCATGGAAAAAATGGCAGGACCAGAGAGATTAACCCAGGAATGAACCTCTAGAAGGTAGAAACTCAAGCAACATGAATGTTTCTAGACCCAGGGAGGTGTTGATTTCAAGGAACTGTGACAATTTTCCAGCCTCCTCTAACTCCTGATCTAATTGACATAATTCTTTTGCACTCCAAAGCATCCCCCTTGGTTTTAACCTTCTAGACATTATTACTGCTCTCCAGCTTTTGAAAACAACTTTTTCTGGGCTCCTCAGAGAGATGAGCCTACCAGAATAAAAGTGAATTTGCTATTAGATGACATTTTTTGACACTCCAGCTCTTCTGTACAGCAAGTATGTTAATGAATTAGTAAGCATAAAGAACTTCACAGAATTAGGTGTCAAGCAGGAGATAAAATCCAGTTTTCTTTGATATTGAAATAGGTGTTCAAGTACTACAGATCCCTTCATGTATCAAGTTCTGTCACTACACGTTATTTCCTACACCTCACGTTTTAGTAGCAATTGTTTAAAATCAGACAAGTGCCATAATATGGAGGGACTTTTTAATCTATTAATTAGACAAGTGCCATAATAAGGGAGGACTTTTTAATCCATTATTTAAACCATGTCTTAATTTCTAAGTACTTGTGAGGGAGAAAGGCACAAATGCAGTTTTTGACCCCACCAGCACAATAAAGGAGGAGCTTAAAGGGATCTGCAGATTGTTTCATGCTCAAAGCTTTTGGAAACAGCAAATTGGGAAAATTAGGAGGAGGGGAGAAGCTGGAGGACCCTTTGGGTTCTTGGAAGCAGCACATGACAGAGCTTTGCCCAAGATATCAGTCCCAGAGCTCATGGGGCACATCTTTTTCAGATGATTTGGAAGGATTTAGCTGAAAATGAAGAGTGGTTTTATATCCAGGTGAAGTATTTAAATGGGAAGTTTGCTTCAAAAGGCAGGAGATGTCTGACAACCCATACTTATTTTTCTAGCCTATTTTTCATTCCCTTCCTCCTCTTTTAGAGTTTTAATCCCTAGAGCATCAACAAAGTAGAGCATGGAATTGGGCCATGTAGTTAGAGATGGCATCAAAGCTCTTCTGCCTGAGCTCATGGTCCATGACTTCAAAACAAGCCCAGATTTCTCCTACGGCTCTCGTCACGTTCACTACATGGTGGCTTCTAACCCTTCCAGTAAATAACTGGGAATATTTCACACTGGTGGTTAATTTAATTGATGTCTGCTTGGATGGCTTGTTGTGCTACAGTGGGATTTCCAGGCTTACTGGAAAGAAAGCCTTTCCAAGTAAATGTTTAAACTTTGCACACAAATGCCTTAAGCTTGGTTAATTTTTCCCTGGGGATAGCGCAGATTCCCAGAGTGAATTCCAGCAATCTCCCTTCAGGTGCCCAGACTGGATTGACAGAGCCCCAGCCGAGCCTTGACCTCTCCCATTACACAGAAGGTGAAGTTTTAACTACCTGGAATATTCAAAAAGGCAGATTTATAACGCTGGATGTGGGACTTCAGGGCAGAAAGCAGCGACAGAACAAACGCCTGGATGGTTCCCAAAAATCCATTCTGCGAGGGAACAACACTTAATGGCTTTGTACAGTATAGACTGTCGTGGCAGTCACAAAACTGCCAAATAAAACATTATTAGCAGTTACTTTCCCTTGACAAATGGATGGTCAGAGAAGTTTTTTCTTGGAGGAGAGGCCTGTTGTGACTTTCCTTTGTGTTCTGGGGGTGAAGCAATACTAAACCAATTTATCACCCTTGACAGGATCCTGACTCTGTGCTGGAGTTATCTGCATTGCAAAAGCTCCATGGGAATTGAACTCAGACAACTGTTCTTCCTGTTGGAAACCAGCCAGCCAAGGCAAGGAGCTATAATCAGTTTGAATTTGCCTCTGGCTCATCTTTTGCTCTGTTTCCTTTTAGACCACTACCTCATTAATAAAAATCTGCTGGAATGCTGAGAGTTCAGGTTTCACAATCTACTGCTTAGAATTTGAGGCTAATCCAATGCTGACTACAGGGAAAGTCAAAAAGCAAGACAGAGCAGAGGGAGGGATGAAAAGGCCGGGTCAGGTCTGGTCCCAGGCTAAGGAAAAGTGGGATGCAGACACCCTGTGCCTGCCAGCAGCTCCCGGCAGTGAAGGGAAATGTGGATGAGGAGCACAACCAGAGCGCTCTGAGTTTAAATTTGTCACACAAAACGCAACGTCTTCAGCACGTGATGAGCAAATAAAGACAAATGGTCCAAAGCGTTGCTGAAGATCAGCTTCCCACTGGTTTCTGATTAGGGAAAAGGTGCTTTGGTTAGCTCCCAACATGATTTTACAATCTGCTTGTGTTCCAGGCAGTTACATTCTGATTTTCTCCCTTGAAAAGCCTTCAAATTGATTTTTTTTAAAATGGGCCAGGAACAGACAGGGATGAAAAAAAAAAATCTGACTTTGGGAATCAGATTGATTGAAAGAGCTGTCGGTACTTGGGCTCAGGAGATGGATTTGGGTGAGGATGAGCCTGGCCATCAGGTGAGCAGATCAAGTGCCAAGTTAAGGGAAATGGATTCCAAATAGGGCTAAACCCAACCAGGAGAAACCCAGGCCAGGGAGAAGGGATTTCCTAGAAAACCCTGAGTTGCAAGTGTTATAAATACATATTGTATTGTTGGCTTTTCGCAAGTATAATGAATATTATAAAGTGTTATGATGAACATTATATAGTGTTAAGATGAATATTATATAGTGTTAGAAATGCTTTTGCTGTAGCAAAGGGTTCAGCAAGTATGTTTCAACTACCTGAACGAGTAAGATAACCTCCAAGAGGACAGAGGATGGGGCCCACAAATCTCTTATCAACGCCCTGTGTGAAGAACAAGAGAGGCCCAGAGCTATTATCCGTTCTCTTCGTAAAAGACGAAGAGGCCAAGACTACTATTGGTTCTCTTCATAAAGGACAGAGAGGCCCAAACCCTGTTATCAACACTATGTGTGAAGTATGAAGAAACTCGAAGCTGTTATCAACCCCCACTGTCTGGAGAATTAAGGGACCCCAGCCCAGAAATCAAAAGAAATAAAACCGCAAGGCCAGGAAATGCGCACGCTCTAAAAAGGCGGACCCAAGGAGTGGCCATGCAAAACTGTTCCTGGAAAAGTTTGAATATGCATAAAAAATAGACAGCAAAAATTGTATAAAAAGGAGACTACCCCAGGTCTAAGGGGTGCTCTTGGCTGGGAGCCAAGAGTACCCAGCACTGTAACTTTTGCTTTATTGTTCATGTCTCTTATTGTCTTTTTATTAAAACTTTTAAATCCTCACAGGAAAGTGAACCTTGTTTTTCACACAAGGGACCCACGAGAATCCGCGAGTGCAGCTCCTGGCCCAGACAAACCCCAGGGACTGGCCCTCTGGATGGAGCACGTGGAGAAGCTGCTCCACTGGGAAGAGCAGGAGCAGAAGCATTAAGAAGTGCATGGAAATGCCACTTGTGAGGTGTGGGTGCTGGAGAAAAGGATGGGAGCCCTGCAAAAAGCTGGGAATAATAAATACCTGGGGGACAGGCTCATATTGATTTCACTTAACATCTGTGCTACCAGGCTCTTAATAAATCAGGATTCCAAGACAGGAGGATCTGACTTGCAAGCAGCATGGCTCAAAATTTTTTTTTTCTTTGGGAAGATCCAGAGGAAAGATAAGGGAGGAAAAACAGGGCCAGAAATCAGTCTGAATTTCTCCAACATTCCCACCTTCCCTGCTTCTGTTATGAGAAAAAAGCTTTTTATTCCCTATCACCTAAATCACCTCAGATGAGTGGAAGTGGAATTCTTAAAAAAAATCCTGAATATATAATAACAAGGAAACACTTTTTCTACCTTTCCCCTTCTTTTTCACAGAGCTGGAACAAAGAAAAATTAGCAGCCACACATTTATTTCACTATTTCAAGCCATGAGGACAGCATGGATCCAGCCATGATCTAAGACTTAGAGATCCTTAATGAGCGAATTAAAACTTGCACTCACAGGAATGAAAGGCTTTTGATAAACCTGAAAAAAACCCCATGTGGATCCTGGGGAAATCCTGGCCTTCTTGAAGTCCAGGGGAGTTTTCGTACCAGCTCTGGATTTCTCACCTGGTGGTGGTTGGCTGCCAGGACAGCGTCAGGGGTGGAGATGAACACAATTTGCATGCTCTAAGAGGCAGACAGAAAGGCTCTCCAGGACACCAAAGTTATTTCACCTCTTCATTTTCAGTGCTTTTACTCTAAAATAGGCGGTTTCTTATCTTAATTCATCCCTGGGGCTGCCTCATTCGTTTGCAAAGGCTGAAATGGAGCCTCCCTGCATTGCTGCCACCAGAACCCCTCAGTAAATGTGCCCAGCTCTTTGTGACAGGCTTTGACATTAGAAAAGATCAAGAAAGTCTTCGCAGGAAGGAAAATTTTAAACATTTTTGCACATCTATGCCAGGCACAAAGGGCTCTGTGATTCCCGTGACTGATTTTTTTTTTTTTTTGCTGAAAATCAGTTAATTACAGGGATTCAGCCTTCCAAGGCCACATCAGCTCCTTCGAGTGCTCCTGGGCACACAACTCATGTTCAAAAAGGAGCTTTCATGTGACCTTAAGGATTTGCCCTTTAAGGTACGTTTCCATTTTTAAGCCAGGAATTTGGAATTCATTAACACCAATTAAAACTGGACACTGCATGCTTGGTTCTCCACGCACTGCACTGCAGATTTATCCCTGCAGGTTGAAAAGTTTGGGGTTTGTTTTCTTTTATTTTTTTTTTTTTTTGCTGAAACAGAAGGCCAAGATAAAGGGAAATGTCCTTATATGATTTGTTCTCATGGGTCATGGCAATAGCAGCACTGCAGGAGAAAAATGTCCCTCTCAGAGCTATATTTCCTACGGATATTACAGCAACAAGACAAAAGGCAGCTGAGCTCCCTCATCCCAGCACCCAGGCCAGGAAAAGTGGATACATCTCACGGCAGAAACCCCTGCTTGTCCTTAAGTATCTGCCATAAATAATCACACCAGCAGTAAAATGTGTTTTCATTTGAGAAGTCACCTCTCTTCTTGTCAGCCTCACTTACAGCAAAGTCATGTTGTCAATCTGTGAGAGTTCTCCTTGAGAATACACCAGCAAAGCAAAACATTTTCCCTTCTGACAGCACATCCACTGAAATGGGAAAGATTAAACTAAATAAAAAGCAATTATCTTTTTTTCTTCTTTTTTTGCCCCATAGCTCTGTGTGCTAATTGTTAACAGTGATCCACTCCTGCAAAGGACTGGGAAAAATTAAATGGATTTTAACCAACGCTGCTAATTCTTCAATGCAGATCTTATTTATCACAAAAATTAAATGTATCTGCAAGGCATGGAAATTATTAACAAAAAAAAAGAAGGCCAAATGCACTGCAGACGTGGGGCTACTTGGAGTGAGGGGAAAGACTGACATAAATCTATTCTGTAATCTCGTGGCTGTTTCCTACTAAAGGAAGGACCAGAATGCAATGTGCTAAATTACTGGGGCAGAGGGATATGTTGCTTAAGGTTTTTCTTTTTTGGAAAAAAAAAGCAGTTGCACTGCTGGCACAACAGACCTAGCTCTGTCACAAGTAATTTATTACATCAGTATATCAACTTTATTAAGAAAAGAAAAAGGCAACAAAGAAGTCTGTCTTTGTGCCGAGCTCAGCTCAGACTGGTTTGGAAACATAAACAGCTTCAGAGTTTAATTAGAAACTGTTTACATCTGAAAGATAATTTCATTTTCCTCAAATTGTAACAGAGGTAATTCCAGATAGTTCTGCTGACTCCAGAGTTTAATGTCTCTAAGCTGCCAGACTGAAAAATACAAAGTGAGGTCTGAACAGCTGAAAACCGACTGAGAGGGGTCAGGGAATTCTGTGCTAACTACTAATGGTTTGATTATCTAACATTTAACAGCTCTGCAGCTACAAGATGCTGCGAGATGTCTGCAAGGAAAAAAGCGACCCACCCAGTAAACTGAAGTGTCCTTTCCCACACTCTCTTTCTGACTTCTTTCCCATTTCACCCTGACCTTTTGTCTTTTTAAAAGATTTTAAAATTTTTTTAAATTTTTTTTTTTTTTTTGAATCTGGAGAGGTGCTGTTAAAAGTGTTTTTCCCTTCAAGTTGATGCTGTTTTCATGGCATACCTGGCTGTGTCCTGGAGCAGTGTGCTGGAAAGCTCTGGAGGGTCTATATTTTCATATCTGGGGACTCCAGTTCAGCCTTTGAATGACCAAAATGAGGGTGACCTTACATTCTGCTTCCTTGAGGTCATGTTTCAAAATACAGAAAAAGTGATTGAAACTAATACTTTACACATGAATACTTTACACAACAAATGACACAAGTGATCCGTACTTTCCCAGCTTGTCCTTAAGAGATTTTCATTATGTTTTATTTATTTAACTACATATTTAAAAAGTAGTTAAATAAATATTTTTTTTTTCTGTGGCAGTTCAAAAACCAAACAAAAGCAGATGACAAAACAAGAAGGCTCCTCGGAAAAACCCTCTGAAACTCAAACCCACTGAGCCCAGCAGCTCTCCAGGAGCCCTCAGCCACCCGTCTACGATGCAAATATTCACTCGTGGGGTGTAAAATCAGCATTGCTGCCACTGGCCTGCTTTTGATGTGCAGCCCTAAACCTCATTAATGATAATGAGGGATCCACGAGGGAAGTACAGACCTTCAGCACCATCAAAGTTGTGGAAGACTTTAATGGTGGGGTGCTGCTTCCCCAGACACTGCCCTGAGGGGGAGGAGCGAAGGAGCTGCTGAATCCCCTCAGCCTGAGCCAGTCCTGCTGTTCATCTGCCCCAGTTCCATCAGGATAACTGCACACCTGGACAGACAGACAGATCCCTGAGGAATCCTCATTAATATACATCTCTCTTCCTCCTCAAGCCTTGCTTTTCATGTGGATGGCTGCCATCATCTGGATTCCCACACAGCCCCACAAATGCTGCTCCGGTTCACCAGAGCTGGAAGCAAACTGCAGCACAGCAGCAAACCAGGGTTGGTGTTGGATCCACAGGCCGATTTCTCTGCCCAAACCCATATTTCCACCAGAAATATCAGGTGGTTTTGGATAGAGCCCCTGTACAACTCACACACCTGTGACCTAACTCTTAAATAAGGAATATTCACTAATCCAAGTTGTGACACCTCAGTGGCTCTGGGGAACATTCCCAGACGCATCCTTGGACCCCAGAGGTTTGGGGAAGAGGGAGTGTTCTGATGCTGGGCTCCTGCCATAACAGCTGCATGTGAACGCCAAAGCTTCTGCCAACCCTGCCCTTGCACCGAGCACAAACTCCCGAGAAATCTTCCAAGTCTGAGCACTGCGGAGACTGAATCAGAGCATTTCCACCAGGAAAATCAGCAAGATCTTCCAGAGTGTGCAACAAACAGAAATGGGAATGAGGGCGGGAAGAGAAAGCAAATAAATAGCTATTTTAGATGACTCTGATAATGTATTTGCTACCACAGAGGCTGTCAATAGAGGGGAGCCAATAAAACCAGCTTTTCCTTGCCAGCAGAAACGGGTGTTTATTTATAAATAAACACAAAATAAAGTGTGATGTGCCATTCCTCGGCCACCAAAGCTAACACATGAAAGCAAAGCACCAAATGAACTCTCCCTCACTTCCAGCAGAGCTGCCTTTCAAGAATATCTTGGGAATTGGCCTGTGAAAGAGCAAATGTTTCCTGAGCTCATCCTGGGATGCCTGCACCACTTCTCCAAGAGATCCATGGAGCAGCTCGTCCCCGCTGAGGCAAACAGGAGTTTTGAGTTCAAAAGATGAGTTCAAAGATGAGTTCACGTCTGCTGTGTCTCCTGTGCAACCCCTGGACTTGCTCAGTGTCACTCGGAGCTCCTCACAGACATCTGCTACTACTGCTCAGGAAAAAACCACTCTGTTTCCACTTAAATATTTTATTTCACCCTAATTACTACTGGTGTGCTCAGTGTTCAGTGCAGAATATCTAATTGCTCCTGGAGGGAATTAAAACCCTGTAAGGCTCTTTTTCAGTGGTACCTGGAAGAAGCCCACCTGATGGTCCTTCCTGTGGTTAATTTTCCCCCATTTCTCCTCAGCAGAGTTTAATTCGAGTCAATTAGTTTAATTTGGGACTGTCACTCAGCTGAGTCTTAACAGATCACCTTTGCTCTCACTCTCATTCACAAATAGGCAGCTTCCCATTGGCTCCCTGCTTTAATTCTAACAAAAAGGTCTTAATTTTACTTAAAAATCTACTGATAACAGTGGGGGCTTTTTTGGATTGGTTAGGAAAATGTCTTCTCCAAATTACAACAGCAAATGAACCCGTATTTTTCTATGTATGATTTCTATGCTGTGCTCTTTCTGTGTTCCTAATTCGTCTCCTCCCCCAGACCCTGCCTCCAAAAACTCAATAATTAAAGTGAGACTGTGTACTGAAAGGCAATTACTCAAATTAGCTGTTCCTTTTTTTTTTCCTGTGAGGCACCATTCCATAAAAATCCTCTAAAATAATAATCTATAGCTGAGAGGATAAATGGATCTCGTTTCCCCTTTCTTTTCACCCATGATCATCACTACACAAAACAGGAATTTCCACCAGCAGTGCCACAGCCCAAGCCCCACTTCCCTGTAACACTTGCAGTCATATTTATTCCAGTAAATTCCATTTAAAATCTGAGTGAAAAGCACGGAATGTCTTTAAATTCCAGCTGTGAAAATTGGAAATGGGAACACAAGATCCAAGATAAGAACAGGGCGGGGAAAATGCAGGCAGAGGGGTTCAATTCATTCTTGGCTTTTCCAAAGGAACATCACACAGAAGGAACAGGACCAAGGGGAGCTGCAGTGTGGGGAAGCATCCTAAAGAAGCTGCTTCCTCAATCCTGTGCCTGCCCAGACCTTCCCGTGTGTCATCAAGGGATGCAGATCAGAATATGCCTTGGAACTCTGGGAAAAGAGGAAAATTGGGTCTACCAGCAGCCCAGATTAAAATAAAAGAGAAGTTCTTTCCTTCAGAAGCTTGTTAAGCAAATATCAATGGCCATGCTCTCTCACACATCAGATTTCCCACTTCTTAAATATCTGCCACTTGTTTCATGTCTTGAAACAAGAGTCCACACAGTATTTTTATTCTCCTGAGTATTTAAATTATTTTGCATTTATTTAATCTTTTCTCCATCGTGGGCTTTGAGGAGAACCTTCCAGATGAGTGTGGGGTGTAATGTAAATGTATAGAGAAAGAAACAGGGTATGGGCAGTGGGCCAGACCTGAGAAAAATCTCCACCATTCCCAATTCCAGGTGCAAAGGGGACTGGAGGGGACACCACAAAGCAGCCCTTTCCCCATTTTCCATCAGGTTGTGTCCACGGGGAGGCAAAGAGAGATGGAACAAATGGCTCTGGCCCGGGAGCCATTTCCATTAGCCCTGGCTGGGATGATCCAGCAACAAGAAATGATCCTGGGAAGAGAAAACGCTTCCGTCAGGGGCCAGTGAAAGAGGATTTTGTTCCTGCAGGTAGGGGCATCCCAAAGGGAAGGAGACAACTGTAGGGTCATCATCTGAATGGGCTCGGTGAAACTGCCTGTCCTTGGAGGAGTCCTGCTCTCCTTAACCTCACCCAGGAAGAGAAAATGGAGAGATGTGGAGGAGCACTCGTTGTGAGAGGGAAGGAAGAACAAAATTCCAGTGTGTTCACTTCCCTGCAGACAATTCCCTGTGTGGATCACCTGCATGGGAACTGCAAGAGCACAGCACGCAAGGACGCAGGTGAGTGGGTGAGGGGGAGTTCAACCCTCAGTTTACAGGAGGGGAGAACACTAACTATCAACATTTTGCTCCCCTTAAGGCTGGCAAAAAACCTCAAACACATCTGAGCTCAATATTTCAACTTTTTAGTGGGAGCTCACCCGACCTCAACCCCCATGAACGTCCCTGGGCTCAATTCTGATGAAAAAGGATGTGTAAAAAGTGCATTTCCAGAATTATTAAATAAACAAGCGCTGCTAATTGGCAGCATTTTGCTCTGCAGTGCTAATTTCTGCTCACATTTGCAAGGACATAAATCCAGACCAATTCCTTGGGCTACACCAGACTCTTTGGTATTTATCTGCCTGGCAGGAGGAATATTTTCACTCCTAAGAGTGGACACTTTAGGGAGATATTTGGAAAACAAGTGGAATACTGAAGTGGCCTCACTGGCTCAGCCTAGTCCCTTAGTTTCCAGATAATGAGATCTCACCAAAAAGATCCAGAAATCTTTCTAATATTCCTTCTTTTTCACTTGGAATGGTCCATGTCCAAAACAATTAAAAACTAGAGGAATATCATTACAACAGATGCATAAAAAAGAGGACAATATGTATTAAATATTCCTTACAGATATGATTAGTATCAAAACTAAATATATTTAAATAATAATATTCCTTACTATGAAATATTCATTTTAGTACTAAATATTTCTCATTTAGAGTATTTTTATAGGAACCGCCCCCATTTCTACAGAAGGATTTATGTGATTTTCATAGCAGATATTTGAGTGTCTCAGAGTCCTGGACGGACACAAATTTGTGGGGTTTTGTGCTTGATTTCATGTTATAAAAAATACATTTTGCTAAAGTAGTAGGTCTTTAGACATTGTAGCTCTCACACAACTGGTGCTCATCCTGCTGGTATCTCGTAAGAATAAAAACTATAGGAAGCTGATTAAACGAGAGATCCAACAGAGTTTAAATTCCACGCTGATCCCTGGAGGTTTTTTCCCACCAAGATGTAATTTCCAAGACCTCTTCAAAGACTGAAACAGAAGAACTGAAAGAAATTACAATAATTGATGAAAGCCCTTTTAAGTAATAAGCTTTAAAACATTCCCTTTTGTGCATGACCACACCAATGACTCCAAAGTTAAATTCACAGAGGCATTTCTGGTATGACTTAGAGATTTCCTACTTTTTGTAGACATCAGATAAGGACTTCTCAGGACTTTTTACACCAACTTCAGCTAGATTTTTTTTTATTCCACTCATTAAATCTACCTTAAGCCAGTTAGAAGAGCACGGAGTGAGTGCAGCGAGTACACTGAGAGCAGGCTGTCTCTCCAAATGGACGTGGGATGCTCTTAGTTTGATTTTTTGGCTTTTTCCAGAGTGCATTTGAGATAAGGAGCGTTCATTTGGCCTTCCCTTAAGGGACAAGCACTTCCAGAGAGGAAAACTTTTCAGTGTTCCTTCAACAATGGTGCTCGAGGGAATGTTGCTATGGGTGAGACACATTGGGTAATTAAATATTCAAAGTGTTAATCTGAAATTGGTGAGATGCAGCTTGGCTCAAGGCATGAAGTGTTCTCCAGGAATATTTCTCACAGATTGACAGCACAGTGTCGAGGTAAAGCCCAAGGCTATAAACCCAAAGTTAAAGTTTCCGTTTATAAATCAATAATCAGTGCAAACAAAACAGCCTGCCCAGGGCTGGGAAGGCCACAGCTCTTCCTCAGGCACAAGCTGAATGCAGAGTTTGGTGGAAATCCAAAGAGGGCATTACAAGGTGGAGCTGGCTCCCCCTCCCCAAACCTGTGGGGTGCTGGAGGTGGGCACAGCCTTGAACCTGGGAGGTGCTACAGAAACCCCCACAGGGGACCTGAGATGTTGGGAGTCATCCACCCACGAGGATGAATGGAATATCCAATCCCTCATATCCTCAGGAGCACTGAGTGGGCACAGCCTTGCCCTGAGCCAAGCCAAGCTCTGTGTCTGGACTGGCACATCCAGCACCCAGGACAGGATCAGATACACCCAGAGGACTCCAGCGTGAAGGCAGAAGGAGGAAGGAGCTGTTTTAATGTTGCTCTCACCAGATGAGTTCAGAAAGTGCCCAGAAACTTCTGCCCTGAGAGCATCCCTGTATTTATTCCGAGGCGGAGCAGCTGGATGCAGAAGCAGTAACTCAGCTGAGCTGATGGAAGCTGCAATGCTTCCTTGAGGAGCTCAGAGCCCAGCCCTGCTGCCCACTGCTCACCAGCAACCACCTCCCCTCACCTCAGAGCCCTCTCCCACTTCACTCTGCCCCCACAGTGTGCACAGAGCCCCGACGTGCTGCAGAATGCCATTCCACGGGCGTGATTACCACCCCTTGTCTCAGAAGAACTGAGTTATTTTTCTTTTCCAGACTGTAGAAACCTCTCTCATTCTGCACTCCTCTCTCAAATCTCTTTTGTTTGTCTCTCAGCTTGCTGTGCTTGGCCCCTGGCCACAATCCCGATTTCTGCCCTGATGGAGAGGGACAGCTTTGCCTTTGAAGGAATTCCAAAGCTGCTGCTGGGCTGACCAGCAGGGAGCAACCCTGCCCTACACCCGCTGGCCTCTCCCAGACTGCTCCCCTTCTTTCCCAGAAAAGGCAGAGGGAGAGCTGATCACAATTCCCAGAGGAGGTTTTTGAGCAACAGATGAACTTTAAGCACACAGAGTGAATGCTGGAGCTGGAAGAATACCCAGAGAGAACACCCAGACCATCCTCTTGTCCTAAGGCACAGCCAGCTGTACCTACACTGCTGGCAGATATTTGCCTCACTGGTTCTTACTGGATTCCAGCCACAGGCAGTCTGATTCCTGCAGCTGGTCCAGTCTAACACGTGACTTACCATCAGAGAGCTCTGGCAAATCTTACTTCAGTTTAATCCTGTCAGCCCTAGTTTGAACACAGACATGGAGAACTCATTCCTCGTATCCTTCAGTTTCTAACAGGAATTTAAAATACATCCCGGCAAGCAGTGACTGCTCACTCTGCCCAGGGTGCCTGGAATTTCAGTGTCTACAAAACTCTCTTGTCCCCTGGCACGGTGCCTTTGCCATCAGCAGAGCCACCCTTCAGTACTGACACAGGGAATGGGGGAATATCCTGAGCTGGAAGGGACCCACGAGGATCATCGAGTCCAGCTCCTGGCCCGGCACTCACAGAAGTGACCACGGCTTCACCGGCTTCATTTCCCACATTTCTAATCTCTTTTCTTGGAAGATCTCCCTCTGGACACAGAACAGCCTTAATCCCACTGACCTTACAGATTTCATTTTCTCACAAGCTAAAACTGTTCCATGCTTACAGTAAAAGTTTTGCAAAACTAAAAAGCTGCTCTGCATGAGACAAAGAGTTTGCAGACTCTGAGAGTGCATTTCCTGCGTTACTGGATTTCCTTCACACTCATCTCAGTCGTGGCTCATTTCCTATCGTGGCTGACGCTCAGCTGGCAAGATGAGAGAAGGTGAAATTCTGATTTAACACTTGCAACGCAGTTTGTGTGGTTGTGGATTGGTTTTTTTTAAATTAACCAGTTGCTTACAGCATTTTTGTCTCTCACACTGGTAACCTGGAAATAGAAAGGTGCAACGGTACACGCTGTGCTCTGATAACATTAAACTTTTTCAGCCGGAGAAGATTTAACAGATGTTGAAAAATCTTTTATCTTTTTTACCTTTTGGTGTCCCTGAGGCACAAAATGAAGCCACAGATGTCCCACTGCAGCTGTAGCTTTGCCAGTCTCAGCCTTGCACTTACCCAGTGGAGGGGTTCATGATGCAGCCCCCTTTATCTGTGGATGCTTTGCAGTTGCAGCCCCTCTCCAGTGTGTCGTGATTCATCCCAAAATTGTGCCCCAGCTCATGAGCCAGCGTCACTGCTGCACCCAGAGGGTTCTCTGAGTGATCCTTAAAAAAAAAAAATGCACAGGAGAACCAGTCAATTCAGCATAGAAAGCCAATTCAAGGCACACGTTCCCCCTCCGAGGTCCTATTGCCTGCCCTTTGAAATTTTTCATAACTTTAGCAGCTGTCGTTGCTGTGCTGTTAAATAAACTCAATTTTAAATTCATCCACATGTACCTAGTGCAGAGTGGGAATTTTAGGACAGCCTGTCTGCCCACCCAGTCATTGAGCAGCTTTGAACATCTCTTTCTTGGGGCTTAAAATTCTGCTGCTCAAGACATGCCCCAAACTCCCAAGTCCCAGCAGTGGCAGAGAGAGGTCACCAGATGTGGAGTGTGGGAAGGGCAGTAATTTATGGGTGAGGATGAGTGTGATGAGGGAGAAGGGTGAAGATCCTGTAGGATCTTGTCAAGAGGCAAATTAAAAATGCAGCAAGAGATTCCACTCAGTCTATTTAATTTGCTCCAGACTGTTTCTTTAATATCAGAATGTCCAAGATTTCACAAACCTTGTAAGAAAAACCGAGAGCCTTTGAAAATCTCCTTTTTAAAATGAAAGGCCAAAGCAAGCCAGAATCTTCCATGGCCTCTTATTAACCTATGAGTACTCTAAATGTGGAAAGTGTCAGTTTGAAATTTCAGCATTAATCCCTATTTAAATGCTGATTTTTGGGACAATCATTTCTGAGACATTCACTGCATGATCTGATTACAGGCTGCTGATCAGAATGATGTTTTGGCTTAACCACAAGTGAGAGACCTTTCCACACTGATCATTTTCCTTGAGGGGAAAAAAAAATCCACTACACTTGTAAGAAAGCTTTCCCTGAAGGCATAAACATGTAATATAAATGCATGATCCACTATTTATCAGTCAGTAAATGGAATTACTGTGTACAGCTGTCTGCTCCAGAAGCCTGCATGAATATATTCACTTTAAATAGCTCTTTCAGCATCATCTAAGCCAAACCCCAGACTAAAAAGAAGTGAAAGGTAAAACTGTCTAAAACATTATCTAGGTACTAATGGAGGCCTTAATACATGACTTGGGGTAGATTTAAGAGTTTCTTCTTTCATCTGTCTGGGCTAATAGTTTTAGTAAATCATTTCTCAAACAGCAAAGAAAATCGAGATGAGAATACAGCCATTCTGAACGCACCAAACTGCTCCTTCTGCAGCTGGAACAAACTCCATAGAATTTTACCTTTTAACAAAGTGTCTCTTTTAATTTTTCCCCCTCCCAATTTTTAAATTTTAATATAAAAAAATCTTGTGACAGCCAGTCTATGTGCAGTGTGTCCTGCACAACACCTACATGAGGAGATGTCTTATCGAGACACTGGTCAGATATGGGTGGGTTTATCTTTGTGCACACAGTGGTTGATGGCATAGTTAGAGAATTCAATGTAATTGAACCTGATGTCAGAGCCCAGCCTCTCACTCAAATGGAAAGCAATGCAGGGCTGAAGATTAGGAAACAGTGAAATAATTCCATATAATTTACCACTGACTCACTGGATGATGCCTTGAAATTAGGGCTAAGACAGAAACTCCTCGCTGAGCTACCCAAACACCCAGCAAACTGATTTCCAGGCTTCCTTTATTTTCTCCAGTATCTCCTCTACTTACTGAGCAGTGATTACATTTCTCTGAATGCTCTGAAGCTGTCAACTAAAACTAAAAACAAGGATTCACACAGTCCACTCCAGAAGCAGAGCAATAAATGATGTGAAGAATAATTTGGGGCTTGAATAGGCAAACAATTATTCCAGCCCATGCGGTTCTCATTACTTGCTCAGATCCACTTGGAATGCAATTTTATCAGCTTCTAGAGAGGGTTTTTAAAAGAAGGAATGTGATGCCTCAGCAAAAGAGGTTATTTGAAGAGAGCATAAATGAAGATTATCAAAACAAACAGTGACATGTTCCATTTGATACTGAGACCGCTTAAATATCACAAGGACTAAAAAAATGAATAGCAATGTGACTTTGATTTATTCCACCAGGGTCTTTCAAAGTTAACTTGAGCAGTAAAAGTCATTACCAAACACATTTCACAAGCACTGAATAAGCAACCATCTACTGTTAAGGCATTATAAGCTGTTGCACAAAACATGCAGCTGCTTTCAGCTGAATTCTGCTTCGTTCCACTGGGATTTAAATCAAATCCTAATAATTAAATACTGTCACCTACAGCTCCAACAGGCACAAGCCCTGCTCCTGGTACTTTCAGTGCGTGTTCACTCAGTTCACAGAGTCACAGAGTCCCACAATGGTTTGGATTGGAAGGGACCTCAAAAATCATCCAGTCCCACCCCACCTTCCATCATCCCAGGGTGCTCCCAGCCCCAGTGTCCAGCCTGGCCTTGGGCACTGCCAGGGATCCAGGGGCAGCCCCAGCTGCTCTGGGCACCCTGTGCCAGGGCCTGCCCACCCTCACAGGGAACAATTCCTTCCTGAGATTTCATTTAAATCTCTCCTCTAGTAGTTTAAAACCTTTCTCCCTCACCCTCTCACTATCTGCCTGTATAAAAAATCACTTTCCTCTTTTCTCAGGAATATTTTATTTTTAAATCCATTAATTCAGTGGGCAACCTTTGGAAACAGAAGAATGAAGACTGAATCATGTCAAAGACTTGCTTTAATATCAACTTCTCTTTGGTTTTTCTATGACACCACAGAAACTTCACAGGAAAGCGAAAGGATAAAGGTCTTGTTAAAGCTTCTCAAACTCACATGGCTGCTCTCCCCGCTTTGAGTTTCTCTGAAAATTAATGGGGGACAGGGTGTCACCCACTAGGAGAGCTCAGCCCTATGGAAAAGAGACAGGCAGGCTCTCAGGGAGGCATGACAGAGGAATTTTGATCATAAAGCAGAGCTGACTAACTGCAAAAAGAACCAGGAAAATCACATCAGACAAAAGTCACTCCAGGTTTTGCATTCAAATGTCATTTCTTACGCAGTCTCTCATTGTCTTTTCTTCCAGAACAGGTTTTAGACTGCGGGAGCTTTTGGTGTTGAGTGTTGGGGGTGGGATGGGCAAGAAATTGGCTGAATTATGAGGCTGGCCAAATGTTCATTTGCCCGGTGTTGAGACACCTGAGCCCCTCAGCTTCAGAGTGATTCATCCTTCCATAGAATCACTGCATCTTTTAGGTTGGAAAAGACCTTTAAGACCGTGGAGTCCAACCATTGCCCCAGCGCTGCCAAGGCCACCACTGCCCCACGTCCCCAAGTGCCACATCCACATGGATTTTAAACCTCTCCAGGGATGGGGACTCCACCTCTTCCCTGGGCAGCTGTGCCAGGGTACAGGCACCAATATATATATAAATATGTCTTGTCTGCACCTGAATCAGCCTTTGTTAACTCTGGAGATGGTTGGACAGCTGCACTTCTGGGTTTTGGGGTGAGTGTTTGCTTTGTTTGGATTGGGCTCCTTTTTGAGGAGTTGCTTGAAGAACTGGAGAACATTTCTGGTTATTCTGTGCAAGCTTTGAGTTAATTTGCACCTCAAAACCTTAAATTCACTGAGTCTCTGGGTAAAACTGTGCTCCCCTTCATGACAGAGGCTGCAGCCTGGGCCAGGATTCATCCACGAACCCTGGGTTTCTCCTGGACATATAAATCAGTCCCTTCTCCATGAGAACACTCTAAAGAAATGCTGATTCTTGTTTTCTTGTTACTGGGGTGAACTATTTGTAATTATTTCTCTTTAAAATGACAGTTTCCAGAGTGAAGAGAACCGACTTGGCAGTAAATTACACTGTGGAGTGTTTTAAATCTTCTGCTAAAAATTAAAAGGACAAAAAAAGTCATCATTAAGGGCATCTCTGACTGCAGATAAAGCCAAAGCAGCGACTGCAGGGCTGAGAGGCAGATGGGGCTGTCTGCCTCATCTTTTCCTCCTTTTCCTTTCATACCTCTCCCCCAGGTACACGGTGAATAATTGTTACACACAGCACTTACAGACTCAGCTTCTCGAGCTACCAGGAGCCTGAAACTTTGTCTTTCTTCAGCTCTTCCCAAATTACGTGATTTGATCATTCTATTTTAAAGCTTCTCCCCTCTGTCTTAGCACAAAACACCGTGAAATTAAAATTTAAAAAAAGGAATCAGGAAGGAAATACTTCAGAACTCCTTCCAGAAATTGGACAAGATGTTTGCTTGTGTGTTCACCACGTCTTGCATCCAACAACAGCAGTATTACCCTGGGAGAGGCTCAGGTGGAATAAATGCTGCCATTGTCTGTTCTTGCTGTCTGGCAATGCAATAAAACCACTGCAAAGATGGAAAATAAGGCCTAACACAGGAAACGCTATAAATACAGAATAAAATCAATATAATAAAAGATTCAGGATAGACTGCTGCTGCCTGTAACACAAGTATGCCCAAGTGTATAACAAATACATCTCCTGGTTCTCTTCCTCCACAGCACCCCAGCACCTGGTTCAATAACAATTAGAGATATAAACTTCTTGCAAAGAGGCCCTGCTATATTTTAATGCAATATTTTGGTTTTTTTCACCATGGAAACTATCATTTACAAGCAATGTGAACGGGGATATAAACAATCCAGAGATGGAAAATGGGACAAACGGGGCTGACGTTGTGGCCCAGGATGCAGGACTGCAGAACCTGACGTGGTGTCCCACCAGCTGGGCCAGTTTGAGTGCTGGGCTTCCCCCACTTACCATGACGACCCCTCCAGACTGCTCTGCCGTGCACATGCTCATGATGGGAGCCATGCCAATGGTTGTCCCCTGGAAGTACACCCCGCTGCAGGAGAGTGGGAAAGGGGGAGAGGAGACACAGAGTCACCAGCCAACGCCAAGATACCTCCCTGGTATTCCCAGGTTTGTATTTCTGCCAGTCTCAAACAAAGACCCCGTTTCAGCTCCTCACACTTGCAGGTCTAAAGCAATGGAAAGCCCAGATGGGCTGTGCTGACTCAGCTGAACTGAACCACAGGGTCCCAGCTCTGGGAACACCCATTGGGTCACCCCCACTGGATCACCCCCACTGGATCACATTCACTGGATCACCTTCACTGGATCACCTTCACTGGATCACCCCCACTGGATCACCCTCACTGGATCACCCCCACTGGGTCACCCCCACTGGATCACCCCCACTGGATCACCCCCACTAGAACACCCTCACTGGATCACCCTCACTGGATCACCCCCACTGGATCACCCTCACTGGATCACCCCCACTAGAACACCCTCACTGGATCACCCTCACTGGATCACCCCCACTGGGTCACCCCCACTGGATCACCTCCACTGGATCACCTTCACTGGATCACCCCCACTGGGTCACCCCCACTGGATCATCTTCACTGGATCACCCCCACTGGATCACTCCCACTGGATCACCCCCACTGGATCATCTTCACTGGGTCACCCCCACTGGATCACTCCCACTGGATCACCCCCACTGGATCATCCCTTGTTTTTACTGCTGCAACAGGACCCTTCTTCCCTTTCTTTGTTTCTGCTGACTGAAGTTGGGAGCAGAAATACAAGCATAAAAATGATGTCTCTAACTCGAAGAAGGGTTATTGTAATGCAGGGGGAAGTTTATGTGCTACTCGTGATGATCCACAGCCGAGAATGTAATAATTTCAAACAGAGTGTTATTATACATAGAGAGCAACCAAATATCTCATGAGGGACAGTTTGGAAAGGCTCAATTTATTCTTACTCAGGTAATATAAGAAGTAAATAACTCCTTTTAATTGCTGAGACATCAGGTGTGTTTATCTGCTTAGTATAAGGAAGAGTCAATTGATCAAAATAACACCTGATTCAAGAAAGAGGTGTTCCCCTTACCTTTATTTTTTGAGAGTGCTTTTACTTTCATAGAATCACAGGCTGGTTTGGGTTGACAGGGACCTGTACTGAATTACTTTAATCCAAGAATAAGCAGCAGGGTAAAATACGTTTATGGTTTAATTTTTAAATCATGAGTGCAAATGAATTGTCTAAGTTAGACAGCATTTTAAAGCATACTGAAGTCTTTTCACTAAGAAATAGGCTTCACATCAGGGTCAGAGCAGGACTGCCTTTTCCAGTGACAATGTGGACTGAGACCAGTTTAAAAAGGATGTAAATTCATACCCTGGGTGTGCAGCAGTTCTTTACAACCTGCTGCTCTCCACGGGCTGTACTTGGGACAGGCTCCAAGTACCAGGGCCGGGGAAGGAACTCGTCTGAAGCATCTGCTGAAGGGCCTGCAGAGTTTTTTTGTGTTTGATGTTTGCAGAGGGGAAAGACACGCCCTCAGGAGCACAGATGTTCCTTCCAAGAGCTTATCAGCTGGCAAAGGACTCAGTACAGCTATCCCAAAATCACCCAAATCCCCCAAATCCCCGAAATCCCGGCGGGTATCACACCCAGAGTCAAGCCTACCTGATCAGCTGTGCATTGTCGTGGGCTTTACGAGGTAGGAGTTTGAGCTTTCTCCAGTCCAGAAACTCGTGCAGGCTGGTGAAAGGGTCTTGGGAAATGGAGCACTTATCCATGTCGTTCCACACTTCCACTCCGACCAGGGCCACTCGGATATTTAGTGGCCTGTAGAACTAAGGAGAGGAGAAAAGTCAGAAATACGCATCTAAAAAACATTTCAGACCATGCTGGATTAGAATATTTCAAGTAAAGCATAATGAACCTTTCTTGTAGAGATTAAAATAATTTATTCCTCAGGGCAAAGCACCTGACAGGACTCAGACAAGACATTTCCAAGACTCCCACCCAACAGTTCTGACCCAACTCGATACCCACAAGGCATTCAAAGAGATCCAGGGATCTCCTGCTTCTCCATGTCCTACACAAGTTTGGCATCTTCCCTCAAGATGAAACCCTGCAACTCCCTGCCCATGTCCTGAAGGGACTCCTGGCCATGGCAGATGAATCTCCCAGGGCTGTCCCACCCTGGACTGCACAGATCCAGTTCCAGAGGGACAGCAACTGTGCTGTGCTGTGGTTGTGGTTCACAATAATAGCTGAAAATGAGCCAGGGTCATCAAGTCTTGCTCAGAGCAGATAAAACCAAGCGATTTTATCAATTCCCCCACCAGCAAATGCCATTTTGCTGCAAGAGGAGAGCCAGAGCCACCTCAGAGGAGCCACGGCAGCACTTCTAATGTGAGACTAATGCGAGGAAGGAGTCAAGGATTGATCAAGTCCAGATTTGCCTGACAGTCTGAGGAAAACATACAGTAGATCTTTGTCTTGTTTCTATGCATCACAGTCATTTGCATAACGCCGGCATTTGCTGAGCATAAATTAAGCATGAAACAAAAAATATATTACAATATGCAAAATTAATTTTGAGCAGGTAACATATAAACACCTGTCCTCTGGCAATAAGTCAGCAAGACAATTATGGATGAGGTAGAGGTGTCTTCAGCAGCTTGTTTTTAATCAGGAATGCTTCTTCTTGAGCTGTTGCCCTTGAAGCATCACTTGCTAAGTTCTCAGATAAATTAAGACTCTCTCAGTTATAATTTCACTACTAGACTCCTAATTTTTTCTGGCCATACAGCCCAACAAGAAGAAACTCTAATTTGTCGAGAAACCACTCTAGAGGACTCTTAGCCTTTATTGTTTACTGTCAAGAAATTATTTCAAGACAAAAAAAATCCAGCATATGTCTCATTGCTCTCACTCAGCCATCAACTTCCGCTTCCTTATTTTTAATTCTGCTATCTTCCTTGGATTATACGTCTTATTAATTGTGTTTTCATAGGCCTTTGTTGGCCTTACAACTGGACCTTCCCTTGTTGCTGCAAATGACTTTTTTCTCCAAATTTCTCTTAAAAATAATCTTCTTTTTTTTCGATAAGCTGTTCAGTAGGTGATTATCCCCAACCACTCCCCTGGTGAATAAATCTTAGGGCTGATTTGTGCTTTTCCGTAGGAATAGATCTTTGCATCCCACAGGCAGCAGAGCAGAGCTCATGGCTTAGTGCATCAAAGGGCAAAGGAAAGGTTTAAATTTGCTCTTCTTTTCTGGAGAGAAGCTTTGCTCTGAAATATTGAAGTATCAGGAAAGCTGCAGGGTTTGTTCCATGGAAAAGTGAGTGGATGAGATGTGGCCAAGGTCGTGAAAGCAGCTGATCTGAGCATGGTGGTTTTCTTAATTCAAGAGTAGAAGAAAGAGATTTCACACCAGCATCTTTCAGAAAGTGTAGTAAGGTCGGGAAAAGGGAACCAGTCCCAGGTTCTTACCTTATCAACGTAGTTTGCGATTTCTATCAGCCTCTGCTTAATTTTTTCCACATCTTTGCCTTGTCTCTGAAACTTGGAATGTAAAGAATCAATGTACCAGCAGCACAAATGTCCCAGAGCTTCCCCCCAAGAGCCAGCACATCAGGGATGTTTGGGAATTAGGGTGCAGCCAAAAGCCACCAGCTGACTGCTGTTGGATTCACAGGACCACAGTCTGCCTCAGAAAGAACACAGGCTGTGGGATAGGATTTTGGTGCTCATGAAAAGATTTTAAAATCTCCCAAGTGTTACACAGGGGTCTTTCCAGGACTGATGTTTTGGGGAAAAGTTCTTCTCTTAGCAGGTCTTGCAAAGAGTGATTGCAATTCCCTAAGTAGCAGTGTTCAAGGAGACCAAAAAAAAAAAAAAGGAAGCAGCAAAATAATTCAAGCCAAGATTCAGGTCTTTGCCATTCAAATCACTGGAACATTTTTACAGCCAGTGCTGGGTACTTTGAAGCTCCCTTTGCAAACCATCAGGAAGGCAGTCGCGCTCCACGGAATGTGATGGCAAAGCACTGCTTCAGGAGCACTGACAGCCCCTCTGGGGGCAGAGGGAATGGCAGTGAGGACTTCACTTGCTCAAGGAGTGAATATTTGCCTCTTCTTCCTTACTGACAGACGCCCCAGTTAGTTCAGAGTCAAACTCCTTATGAAGTACTGCAAGAAACTTTGCAGTTGAGTATCAGCATTGTCCTCTCTTAATAACTCCTTCCCTTGCTCAGCCCTAATTAGGGAGGATGATTTACCCCAGAAAACCATCACAGCATTGACTGAAGCACCTTATTTGCAGCACCATGGTAACTGAACTGAGCTGCCCCTTTCCTGCTTGCGCTTCCCATAACTTTTTATGTTTCAGTTCCTTACCTCACGATTATCTGCCACAATAACAAGCTCCACGTACTTCGTTGTCTTCAGTGTCTCCCTCTTGTACTGTCAAAAAACCACGACAGTGTTATTTTGTTGTCAGCCTTGGTGCAACAAAGTGCTTGCAAGAGGCAATACGCAGTGTCTCAGATTTCCTACTTTTTGCCAAGATTTTACTACATACAAATTTGTAGTGTAGTCCTCCTCCTCACGGAAGTTTTCCGCACTTACAAAGCGCCTCAGGATTTCATCACAGAAAGCAGGAGAGTGGTGCAAAGCCTCTCTCAACCTTTCAGCTTTCTGCAGTTGAAACGTTTGAGTTATCTTTCCTCACAGGAGAATATCCCCTCCAGCAGAAAGACCTCTGCTATTTCCAAGGCACTTTTAAAGGAGGGATGAGGTAGCTTCTAACAAACGCTTCACACAATAGACAAACTGGTTACTGAGAAAAATGAGAGATAAAGGGATATTGAGTGAAGCAGAGAAGAGGTCAAGCAGTCAACTGATAAATTATGTAGGAAGAAAAACCCCAAAATAAGAAAAGCAGAACCAACTGTCAGTGTCTAGGGAAGAAAATGAATACTTGAAAAGTGGAAGGCACACATTTAATTTTGTATCTGCATAGTCACATAAAATGCAGGTCTAAAAGGATCATAATATTTAGCTGAACAAAGAAAATCACTGAAGGAAGTGAAATGATTTTGTAAGAGTACAAAACATATCACAGCTCCTTTGGTACCCTAAATTTAAGTGACCTATTAGTGCCTGTAAAAGTTCTGTGATTTACAGCAGCTGAGCATCTATCCCATCATTCCTTCTTTGTGTCTGGAACAGGATATTTAGGGAAAAGAGGTCTCAGCAGAATATCTGATCTTCCTGCCAGAACTTAGAGGGCTTAAACAGATGTGTGACCTACAGCTGACCATGATGTCTTGAGCTCCAGCAAAGCTCTTTAACCTAAAACATGACTAAAGCTTTCCAAGGAGAACTGTTCCAAGGCAAACTGAGTGATCCCCAGTGCTGGACATCTCCTTCCAGCCAAATTTCACCAAGTTTTCTTTGCATTATCAGACTGTTCCCCTTCTTTATCTGCAGATTAATGATTTTGATGTTTTGCAAGAATTAGAGAAAAGTGAACGATGCAATCTTTAGTATCTGACTTACAAACTCATATTTAATAGAGTCACAAACTCCAATAACTTGAAAAGAGTTAAGTTTCATTTGGACAATACTTATGGATGGACAGAGGAGTAAAAGCTGCTCTTAATGAACGAAACATCAAGGATGCTTAATCCTGGACAGGATTACACTTATTAGGGGCTCTGGCAAATGAGTTGAGGTAGACACTCCTAAAACTTCTGGTGTTGGGGTGTGATGTCACTCAGACATGAGAGAGGTGCCACAAAAGGCAAATGACCACGTGGCTGCAGTTTGTGATGGAATTGATCCCTCAGACATTAAAACTCTCACACCTTGATATTTATTATGAGGTCCTGAAGAGACTCATCTCCAAAATGCCTCTCATCCTCCTCCAAGAGAAGAAGAAAAGATGATACAGGAAAATCCGAGTTCACAGGTACAAGCAGAGCTCTGTTACATCAATCAGTTTAAAACATTTCCCTCTCACCAAGACTAAAACTGTTTGGACTGGAGAGAGAGTGAGCTGGAGAGAAATTGGCTAGCAGGTATAAAAATCACATAAGCCTCTGGTGACTGACTTGCATAACAAATCTGTTCCTGAGATTTGCCCAAAGGCTATGTGCATTCCTGGGATACAATATTTATTGATGAAATGCACCTAATTATGGCTTCTTTCAGCTTGCTTTTTGCAGGCAGCTGCATCAATGCACAACCCCTTTGCTGAGTTAATCCTTCAGAACTGAAATGAAGAGTCAATGACACAACGGACAACGAGCTAAGTCCCACTGACCATTGTCTCTCTCCTCTGCTTCTTCCACAGTTGATCCTGTCACAAAATTGCTGTCCCAGCAGCTGTAGCCCTTCTTCAGGCTTCCCTGCCTGGGAACTGGCACGGCTTGGATTGACACTGCAGTGGTGCAGCCTCTCTGCATGCTCTAAAAAACCCACCTGCCTGGTCGTGCTCACCAGCACCACCAAAATGGCTTTTTTTCTTTGTGGCTACAGAGTAAATTCCCTGCTGCGGGGTCTGTCCCACACCCCAGGTGTTCTGCAGGGTCCCATCCCCATGGAGCTCTGCTGGAAAACGCTCCTTGATGCAATTTGAGGGTCCAGCGAGTCATGAAATGACCGAGTACTGGCAGACACGTCGCTCCAGCGGGGCACAGCCTGTCTGCACCGTCCTCTGCAGCTCCGGTTTGGATCTGGGAAGCTGAGTCTGCTGCTTGTCCCATCCTTTCTCTGTACTTACATCTAACCTCTGTGAAATATTGATCTCACATTTCAGCCCTGCTCAGTAAGAATTTCGTGTAGGTGGCTGAGTGAAGAGTCAGGGGGAAAAAACGAACAAAAATCTTCCCCCAGACCTGTCAAGAAGCCAAATATTTTCATCATGCCCTGAACCTTGGACCAAATTTCTGTTTAATTCTGTCACCCAGTGTGATTTGGAGCAGCTTTGTATGTCCCCTCTTTGCAGGTCATCTTTATTCAACGTGTCCACTGGCAGACTGCTCAGTGACAACACCGAAATATGAAAACTCACTTCGCACATTACATTTGACAGCTTTCAAAATTCCTACATTAGAAGCTAAACAAACTTACTCATTAAAGATATTGTACCTATCCATATGATGTGACTGCTGACAGGTTTTATAATTATGTCCACTGAACCACAGCAAAAATATTTTTCAGATATTTAAAGTGAAATCTGGGATGTCGTTGAAGGTACCAGCAAAATGAGAGAACCATAAAGGTAATAATAAAATGGCTTTGATTGTATCAGCTTGTTACATGCACACATTTTATTTCTTCCTTACATTGATTATTTCAGTGGACTTCAGTCAAAGTCACAAATAATTTGGGGAAACCTTAATAAAGTTAGTTTTCCGATGTTTTCCACCCACACATACTTTTAGAAATACATTTAATTCTTAAAATGTTACATGCAAGGGCCAATGCTCTAGATGTAATATTTAAAATTCTTAAAATGTAAAATAAATCAATTCCATTGCACAAATTATATCTAGGGATATCACTTAGGTTGCTTTCCTTAACAATGGACCTGGTGCAAAGCCTGAGTCATACGTGCAAGTACAAACCCCCAATTGTGACATTTAATAAATGCTGATGGCAGATTTGTATCATTACATAATTCCTGAGTACCTAACCCAGCCTTTTCTACAATCCTCATCCAATATACAGATGAATTTGTTAGAGCATTTCCTCTTCCTGGTTTCTAGCTCATTTAATTTCTAGTTTCCATCAGCTAGATGCATCTCACATGGGCTGCGTCTCTGCCTACATCACAGCAACTACAACAATATCTGTAAAATAACATGCTGAGAATTTGTTTTGTCTGCATAAGAGATTTTCTACTAAAATATAAAGGTTCCAGACATGGTATTAGCAAAGTATCCCAGCTATCATGTTCTCGTTCATCTTGGGAGGGCAAGAACTTTTCCAGACATCGCTCAGTATTCTTAGGGAGCCTTAAATTCTGGTTATAACCATACAAGAACCAAAATATATGACCATAATATGAACCCATAAACTTTTCTGTGTTGAAAAGCAAGTGAAAAGCAAGTTATGCATGGAGAATTGAGGAAAAGCAATAAAGCTTCAACAAATAATTTCAAGGCTGCACTTCAGCAGTTGACACCAAGAGAAGTTGATGATGTGGGTTAATGTTTCGCTCAGTAGAGCCTCAGCAATATGGAAATGCTGCCAGCCAGACACATAAAAGCACATCAGCCACCTACCCTGCCAGCTGGAGAATGCTGGGACGTGTCACTGTCAGCAGCCCTCATGGCAGGGATGTCCAGCTGGTGGCCACAGGATCCTGGGGCTATTTTCAGATTCTCCGCTCGGTAGATCTTGTGTTCGCTGGTCGCACCTTCCAATGGCTCCAAAATGTAGCTGTTGTTTTCAAACACAATAATTCCCCTGGGATGGGGGAGAGCAGAATGAGACACGTGGTTTTCAGGAGTTTGTCTACACCAAAGTTAGACCGAGTTTAATAATGATGGGGTATGAGAAAGCAAAACACTGATTTACAATGTCACGGGCGAGCAGAGCAGGAAACATCAAAGCTCTACATTTGTCATTGCAGCACACATGATACTTTAAAAGAAGCAATAGCTCACAGAAATTTGTCTCTTCTGAAATGCTGCACTGCAGAGCAAAATGATATTTGTGTTTTATTTGTTTTCCATTCTCCCGGCGATGCATCGCCGATGCCGACGGAGCCGCGGCAAATGGGAACGAGCAAAAGCCTGGAGAAACGCTTTGGGAAGCAAAGGTACAGTGGGAACGCATTCACTGCAGTCTGCAGCGTGCATTACAGCTGTTAAACCACACCCTGATGGGAGCCTGGGCCCTGCCAGATCAAAGCAGCCTCGCAGTGTCAGGATGGAGTATTAAACGTTGCACAGTGGGGCAGCAGAGTGAAGCTAACATACAGCAACAGTTGATTCCTGTTTCGCTCATTTTACTGCCCAAAATAATAATTTTGACAGCAATACCACCTCCTCCCTGAGAAACTCACACATTTTGCAGTGAAAGCACTTTTGCTGAATTCTTTAAGCTACAGCCTGCGAGGGTAAAGAGGCTCCTTGTGCTGGGTCCTGCCCGGTTGTCCTGAGATGCCACAGCGAAAGAAAGGTGACAAAAGGTTGAATATCTGGGTGCATCCAGCCTGGAGAAGGGAAGGCTCCAGGGAGGCCTCAGAGCCCCTTCCAGTGCCTAAAGGGACTCCAGGAGAGCTGGAGAGGGACTGGGGACAAGGGCATGGAGTGGCTTTATTTTCTTAGTGTGTCTTTTTGGGGTTTTAGAAGTGTCTGCCCTTTTTATTTCTGTCTGTGCTGCAGCAAAGGTGAGATACTGCAACCACTGTGAGACCAATATGAGTTGCTGCACAATTTTCCTGTAGAAAGTTAAAAAAAGAAGGATAAAATAGGAGAAAGAGGAAGGACTCAAAAGCAGGTTAATGATAGTATGAAGAACTGATTTAAAAATAAAATTATAAGGACAAAGCTGCCTTAGTTATTTTATTATTAGGAAGATAAGATGAAGAAACTCGGAGTCGTTGGTCTGCTAACAAATTACCTGAAGTATTGATTCCAAGCTGGCTGCACAATTTTGCTACAGAGCACCGTTAGCACCAGCTCAGCCAAGCCAACAGACATTTTACTGGTGACTGGAACAGCTAAAAGTCCAACAAAAAAAAGCAGCTTGGGAAGCCATGACATCAAAATCTGTACCACAGCAGTCACAGGAGCCCGTTTTACTGATCTGAACCAAGGCTCAGGGTCTGATAATTCATCTGCAGCCTCCCCAGTCCCCTTGGCAGAGCAGGTAAGACACAACCACCCATCACGCCGCGTGCTGGGAGTGATGGATCACGGCTGGAAGAGCCGGACTGATTTATCCCAGCGACCCTGCAGCTCCAGCCAGGATCCCTGCAACCCTCCTGACATACGAGACACCTCCGGGCAGGTCACCCCGTGATTTGAGCAACCTCACACCCCACAGCTCTCAATTATTGTCAGAGCTGCCTTCCTCCTTGGAGGATTTAGGAAACTAGGACAACGTATTCCCTTTACTCCAAAAAACCAGCAGCTCTGTAATCAGCACAATCAAATAAGGATTGTTGTCTTTGCCTTGTGCAATTAATCATTTAATCTTGGAGGCAAGAGTCCATTAGTCACTGTTTGAAATGGGCCAGTCTGAGCAGCTCCCCGTGTTGACAACTTAGAAACAACAGAAAAGCATGAAGGGGTTTATTTTTAATGCTAAATTTGCCCTTCTTAGAACAGTCACTTTCAAAATTAGAGGCTTAAATAAGTTTCTTTAATTTCTTACACTAGAATGGGAGAGAGTTGTACCATTTTACTGAGTTCTATCTCTTTTTCTTTTTCTATTTTAAAGTGAGCATCTTGTTTTCAGGAGCTCGTATCCAAAATGTGCCACATCAATGCCACATTTCCAATGTATCCCTCATGCACCCAGCATCTGTCTGAAAGAACTAAATGACCATTTCTTTCAAAAGAACTAAATAACCATTTCTTTACCCCTCATTTCCTTTAGCTGCTGAGGGTATGGACAAATGATCAGATGCCAGAACGATTAATTTGGGGTTTTCCTGAGCATACCAGGCTGATTCCCATCCCAAGGGACAGCGTGGCCCTCTAAGGACAGTTCCACCTTTGCTTATGGAGCAACCCCAGGACAAGGAAAATCTGCAGATCTGGCATAAAGGAAAACAGACTTTTCATTTAAGGCACACTTATCCCTTGAGTGCTGCCTACAGGATATCAGCACTTGGCTTGTGACCATCTGTAATAAGATAATGAATATCAAATATGAATTTTCTTGGCCAGCTCTCTGGTTTTGACTAATTTTCTTTTCCTACAATTGCATTTTTTCCCCCATCGTGCAGTGCCAAGCACAGCACCTTAAAAATGTAACGAGTCAAGAGTTATGGTTCCTTTCTTTTTTTTTTTTTGGTGTGAACAATACCCACCAGTCATTCAGGACTGAGAATCTGAGGCACATAAAATAAATCCATAGCTACTCTTTCCTTCCACTCTCCTCAGGTGTTTCCAAGGAGCCTCTGTTACTCCTCCACCATTTCTGAGTCTCCCTCTGGATCACGGTTCTCCCACACTCCTGAGTCAGCCCATGTTCACAGAAACTGATCAATTTTTCAGGAGCCACTAATATTAAACAATATAGTGCTTTCCAGTGTGGCAAATGATATATTAATGTGGCAAATAGTACATCAAACGACAGATCCCCAATCAAAAATTATACAAAGAGCCCCAAAGAGATTTCAGCAAGTCCTTAAGACCAACTTCTACTGCAGTCTGTGGGATTTCTATCAGACAAAAGACGACCAGAACTCCCAGGATTATAAATATTTGAGGGGAAAAAAAGCAATACGAAGTATTGAAATTTTGGTGTCAGGTGTCTAACTCATGGCTTCTGTGTTTTCCTCGGTCCCAGACCTACAGATGCTGGGAAATCAGAAAGATTTGCAAATGAGGCAGGCAGGAAAGCCAAGAGACAACCCCAACCCCACCTGAAATTATCCCTCTGTCTTCTCCACTGCTGGTAGCAGAGAGGGAGGAAAAATATCCATCCCACAGGGCACGTCCAGACATCAACTCCCAGGCCCAAGGCCAACTGGAAGCAGCTCCAGTGTGGTCCTGAGCCTGAGTTAAATTTGGCTCCATCCCCGCACAGGGTTTGGTCCCTTCTCCTGTCTGGGGTCAGCACCCAGCCAGCCACATCCCCATCCCCGCTGATCCCCCCTGGACATGGAAAACTCGTGGATGTTTTGTCCTGTCCTCCCTTCTGAGCCGTGTGGACACGTGGGGAATGTCTGTATGAGACAGGAGAACTCTCCCCATCTCAAAAAGAAATTAAAACAGAACTCACGTAATTAATGTTTCATTAATCGCTGTTTCACTTGCCAGGGATCTCTCAATCAGGGAAACGCAATTTAATGGAATAATTCCACTTTTTAAACTGTCGATAAAACCAAATATAATTTTTTTTTAACTCTAAAAAAGGAAAACCAAAACAAAACCTAAAGCGAGGCCAGTCGTATTTCATAAATCAACAGGCTTTAGGAAATCTCAAAATATAAATGGGATTTTTCTTTTCCAACTTGTCAGCAGAAGCAAAGGTCCTGCCAACATAAACCATCAACACATACTTGTCTGAGAAATTGTGATGCTGAAGCAAAACTTGGCTGGGACAGCACTATATGAAACTATTATATATTATTCTGCTGCACTATACAGGGGAAATTAAGTAAATTGATAAACCTGAGATCCACGAGTGCAATTAAACATTTGGTTTTAATGAAGCTCAAAGTTATACTCATTTCTAAACAAGAATAATAAAAAGCTCTATTACCACTGGCAGAGGAAGGGAGATGTCCTGAGTTTGTGAGAAATCAATCAGAGGGCAATCACGCTCACACACTGAATATTCACTTAAAGTCTGTCCCTGCCCTCAGACCCTGCACTGCTCCTGTGCTACCTAAAAACCTCCCGGTCCTTCATTCCACAGGTAATGTTACAGCTTCACAAGGAAAGGGGCTGATCCCACAGCTGCTCCATGGGTTTCAAGGAGTTTTAAGTGAAAAGGAACCAGAATTGGAGCCCTGTGGCCCTGGAGTGCAGGGCTGCTCAACAGGCAAGGTCTCAGGGGGTGAGCTGGGCACTGAGAGAGCATTTTCATTTATTTTTCTTATACGTTCTACATTCCTGGGGCTCTGTATAACAAATTCCCAGGCAAGTAAGCAGGCAAACAAACAAAAGGGGAAGAAAAATGAAGTGGTGAATGAGGACTTCACTTTCAGGCTGTTTTAATAAGTTGCAGATGGATACTATGGGGATAAATGAGCAGGATGATCTATTGACTGTTTTTCTAATAGAGCTGATATTTAGATATTTTTTCGAATGATTTGGTCATTCTTTAACTTTAAAGGACTTGGAAATACAGAGAATGGGAGTCTGGAGGCAGATGTGCTCCTGTCTCCACCATTGCCCCTGGTCACCTCTTTCTGCAACAATGCCTCACCTCTAAAATGCAGTGAATTTTAGTATCCACAGAAAAAAAAAACAACTTATTGATGAAGAGCACAACACGAGAGCCAAACAATCCCATTATCCTACTGCACTGCACAGCAGGATTCCATTAAAATAACAAATCTGACCCAAATCAACCAAGGGCAGCGTCTCGAGGGGCGCTGAGAGCAGCGGCACCACCGGTCTTACAGCTCTCACACGGACACATCATCACTCACAGGGCTTTCATTCCAGCCAGGGCCTTTCATGAGCCCGAATGTATATTCTCTGAAATGGAATTAAGGCCAGAGACTCCTGCAGCACACACTTCATCCTTCCTCAGCGCAAGACAGATCTGTCCAGGGTGGATGCAGATCGGGCTGCAACTTTGATTCCCGGAATTCAGGCAAGGAGTTGCTTGAATGGGAAGAGAAAATACAATTTCATGTCCAGCATCTGGGCTGCAAGGAACTGTAATCGTGTTGCCAGAGAAAGTGCCACATGTGGGGCTGACAAGGGAAGGGAAGGGAAGGTTTGGGAAGGGAAGTTTCAGGGCAGTTTCAGGGAAGTTTCAGGGAAGGGAAGTTCCAGGGAAGGGAAGTTTCAGGGCAGTTTCAGGGAAGTTTCAGGGAAGGGAAGTTCCAGGGAAGGGAAGTTTCAGGGCAGTTTCAGGGAAGTTTCAGGGAAGGGAAGTTCCAGGGAAGGGAAGTTTCAGGGCTTTGGCACTGGTACCAATTTAGTGAGCACATTTTATAGCACCCTGCAGCAAAGAGACAGGAAAAGAAGATTCAGTCTTGCACATCCCACTAAGTGCCAGAAGCAGTGGATGGAGAAGGCTCAGACAGCTGGGTAGGGATGATCCTTCATCCTTGCCCTGGCAGTGATCCCTGTGCTCTGGGGACCCTGTGCACACCGTGGTCAAAGGCTGGACGTTATGTTCATCTCAGATCACAGAGGTGACCCTGACCCAGGAGCTGCTCCCCCTGGAACAGCACAGCAGCCTACAGAAGCTGTGAAACCCCAGAAAGTGAATGGTTTTTAATGCTGAGCTCAAAATCCTCCAGGAGTTTCCCGGTCAGATAAATTACAAACCATGCAGGATGTTTATATGAACTAAAATCTCTTCAGAAAGTATGGAGGAAAAGCTCAAATCCAAAACAGTGCTTTTCTCAACAGGGATTTTCTCCTAACTTAACTTTTGGATGAAATCTCTCCTTCTGTGGGGAAATGATGCTTGAGGAGTCGTGAGGAATTTACATTTCTTTTTCTCACTGGTTTCCTACTTCCATTCCTTTTTAAAATAGTCGATGTCTGGAGTGTCACATTTAAATCCCCTCTTCAGCTGACTGTGTCTGGGCTGCAGTGAGTTCAGCCAGACCGTCTGAAAAATGGTATTGGCAGCCTCGGGTACCATAACTCTGTAATCCCAGTAAAAATGAGCATCTATTCCATTCTGGGGCCTTCTCCCCACCCCTGTCACTGTGGACACAGCATCTTTCAGCTGCTGACGAGGCTGGACAATGACTGAACACTTCCTGTATGTGTGACCTTGTTTATTATATAACAGTTGGGGAAAATAACTGAGGATGTTCAAGTGCGTTTTGGTGTTTCAGAGGTTAAAGGCTTCCTGGGAGATTTATACCCTTAGGCTCCCGAGGAATTTTTGGGAGCACCTGTGGAGCTCTTCCCATCTAAGAGGTCACTGCAGATGCCTTTGTAGCTGCACATTGCCATGTCAGAGTCCTCTGCCAGCCCCTGGATCGGGGAGGGTTTTGCCCTTCTCCAGGCTGCAGTTCTGGGTGGATTCAGCACTCACAGGGAAGCTAATCAGGGAAAAATCATTCAAGTCTAAACAAATTTATCACAGAAGATGTGAGCAGTGGCCACAGGCCAAAATTATTTGCTAAAAACTTGAAGAGCCTCCAAGCTAGATAAACAGAACGGTATTTCCTGAGGACAGGAAGGAAACAGCTCGACTTTGTCGTCCCTTCACCTTCCCACGAGCTCTGACAGCCCGATTGGCTGTCTGATCCAGATGGACACACAGGAATCCTGATTAGCCATTGTTCCCTTTTTGTGCACTCAGCATTCCCCGACCCCTCTCTGCCATTCAGCTCTTCCCTCTCTGAGGAGCCAGCAGGATGCAGATTGTGCCATGATTATGTTCTCCTCTAACCTGCATTTTAGGCAGCTCTCAGTGTCAGTCCCACTATTTCTGCCATTGTGCTCCTGCGTGAGGCGAGGAGATCGAATGTTATGTCCGTGAGGATGTAACAGAGCTGGAATATGTGAGTGTGCTCAGCAGAGCTGAGCCTCCTCTCTTCTCTTTATCTCTCACCCCTCTATCTGCCTGATAAACTTAAACCAGACAAACCTTAGTTTTCAGATTTCACACAATTCTGCCTCATCACGGAGCAATCATCAAGTTCAGGAGTTAAAAACACATCTCAAATGCTCAGCCATGTGGAGGGAAGACCTTGATGGCTGGAGGGGGTCAGAGCAAGGTTCCTCCAGCTCAGCACCTCCTCTCCGGCCTTGGCCAACAGCAGGAACTCAGGGGTGAGAGACAGGAACAGAATGAGCACCCCCAGCTCTGAGAGCAGCAGTGTCAGGGACATCTCAGGGTTTGACAGCCTCGGAGAGGCTCCCCGAGCGCCCCTTCCCAAATTGTCACATCTTTTCAGAACCCATTGATACTTTTTATGCTGACACCCACCTGCGACAGCTCCAGCGCTTCCTTATGTGAATAAAAAAGTACTTTCCTTTGCTCTAAAGTTTCATTTGATGTCCCCTAATTCTGAGGTTATGAAGAATATTCAGTAATTGTCCCCTCTCCAGCGTGACATTCAACCTTGTTTCATCACGCTCCTTTTCTCCGTCATCTCCTTTCAAAAGTGACAAATCCTAGTCTATTTTTTCTCCTTGGATAAAAGCTGCTCCATACCTTTGATCACAATTTTTGCCCTTCTCTGTACCTTTTCTGAATATAATCTCTCTTCTGAGATGGAGCTGGCGAGGGGAAAGCAAGAACTGCATGCAGAACTCAAGATGTGAGCGCTCTGTGGATTTATAAAGTGGTAATGAGGGTTCTTGTTTTATCCTCTATTTCTATCTCAGTAATTCCTATGATCCCTTTTGCTTCTTTGACTGCTGCTGAGCGCTCAGGCTTCAGAGCACACTGAAATGTGGAACCTATTCCTTATGAGGAGTTTCATGTCTTTTAATGAACTCTGCTGATCTGGGGGAAAATGCACAGCCCCTGCCTATGCACACCTGGAGCAATGCCCAAGGTGCCTGTCTGGTGGGAGCGGGAGGATATTGGTTCTCCAGGACTTCAGAGGGCTGACAGCGTGCACTTCCTTTCATTAGACATTTTTCAGGCACTAAAAGCTCAGCTCCACGCAGCAGCTGTGTGAGGTAGGTAAGAATCATTAAATGGGTTTCACAGACAGAGAAACTGAGACAGGGAGGTTTGTCCGGTTCACTTAGGAGCTGTCACGGAGCCAGGAGCAGACCCTGAAAACGAGAGCAGGCTTCCCTTCCAACAGCTGCTGCAAGTGAAAGGGCTGCTCCAGGGACTGTCCCCACCTGGGGCTCCATGGCCACACAGTGCCCCATGTCTCTATTCCTGCAGCTCAGAGTCTTTATCATGACATGGAAAAGAAAGAGTCCTTGCTCCAGCGAGTTGGTGGATAAGTACATTATCCTGTCCTATCCTATCCTATCCTGTCCTATCCTATCCTATCCTATCCTATCCCATCCCATCCCGTCCCGTCCCGTCCCGTCCCGTCCCGTCCCGTCCCGTCCCGTCCCATCCCGTCCCATCCCGTCCCATCCCATCCCATCCCATCCTATCCATAACTATTCTTTCAAGCTCGCAAAGCTGCCAGCAGAGTAAGCCACAGAGTTCTTTTGGAGCCACCTGGTCTCGTGGAAGGTGTCCCTGCCCATGGGAACTGGATGAACTTTCAGGTCCCCTCCAACCCAAACCATTCTGTGTTTCTGTGAGCAAGCACAGGCAGTATCTGGGAGTTATTGCTGCCTGGGAGTTGGTGGTGATGGTTATTGGGCTGTGAAACAGGTTATCTGGAGGGAATCAACAGGCACAGGACCCTTATCACAAACTGTTCTCACTCATGGACAGTCTGTTCACCAACCTCAGCAGCAAAATGGGCACAGATATGGAGATTTACCCTCAGCCGATCTCCTACTAGAATGAAACATGCACTGCAAAGGAAATTTCTGAAACTTTGTACTGCAGAAGGTGCTGCTCAGCTTTTCCTGCAGAGAAGGAGCCTAATCCTGTCAGCTTGGACTTGGGGGACTGGCACTGCCAGCATCTGCTCTCTCAGCATATCTGAACTACCTGAAACTGGGAAACAACTCTGGGAGCTCCATAGTTGTAAAGAAAGCACTCTGGAGAAGAAAGGAAACACTTCTAATGTGGAGAGGGGTATTTTCCCTTGAGAGTGATTAATTTCAGGTAGCTCTGGAACAAAGACATCAAGGTAGACCCTGCTGCACGAGGTACAGATTTTCCCTGCGGCCCTTGCAGCATTGTGATCCCTTTAGCTAAAATACTGAGAGCTCTGCATTAGGTTTTTACAAACAGTTTTAAATTCTGGATATATTTTACAGCGAAAATGACAGATAAATGCTGCCTGTTCATGCAAGGGGTTCATTAAACGTTTGGAAGATGCTGGATCCATAGTGGAGCACCCATAAAGCCCCTCTCCGTGTGGGAATGAGCCAAAGGAATGCCATCCACTACAGCAAATGGGTCATTCCCAGAGGGAGAGGGGTCCTGGGATCAAACTGTTTGCTCTCCCTGATGGTCTCTGTCCCAGAGCTCCCTTACAAAAGCCTTGACAATGCCACTACTGCACAAAATGCAAAACCAAGGGGAAAAGATTCCAGCTACTCCTGCTGTTTGCAGAGAAATTAAACCCAGAAAAGGCTGAGACAGCTGGAAATCTGACAGGAAAACTGGGTTTTCCAGGGAGAACGCTAGAGCCAATTTACAGTTAATTACTGTGATTTGGAACAGCTCTGTGAGTAAATACCAGTCTCTGATTGTCCAAGTAAGGAAGATAATTGTTTCCTGAACTGTGTCCACTGTGTACTCAAAATGTTGTCGGCCCATTCCTTAGTCAAACTCGGAAGAGGTTTGGTTTTCAGCGATGGGAATCTGCTGCTCTGCTGTTCACAAGCAGCTAAAATCCAAAAGCTGAGCATCTTACCTGCCATAAACACAATTTATTGAGCTCCACGACCATGCATATTCTATACACCATAGAATCTTGGATTCTCTGATTTATGAAGCCACCTCTCCTAATGATGAGGCTGCTGGACGATGATTTCACAGCTGGCAAAGCAGTCCTGACAGCACTGGTGAAACAGTTTTGAGGACAAAGAGGCCTGGAAAGCCCGTGGACACTGCCAGTATGAAACTGTGCCGGGCACTGCAGTGCTGCAATGGGCACAGAGAGGGACGGGCAGCAGGAGAGAAGGGATGGCTCTTGGAGAACCCCCCAAATTGTGCTATCTACTCTTTGTTTTTTCTCTTCAGAGCAACTAGAGGGGAATTAATTTGCAGAGATTCATCCAACATTTGAAAAACAGATAGAACCATGGAATCATTTATGTTGGAGAAGCCCTCTAAGATGGCTGAGTCCCACCATTCCCCAGCACTGCCAAGGCCACTCATGTCCCCAAGTGCCACATCCACATGGATTTCAAATCCCTCCTGGGATGAGGACTCCACTGCTGCCTCGGGCAGCTGTGCCAGGCCTGGACAGCCCTTTCCATGGGGAAATTCCTCCTGATGTCCAACCTGACCCTCCTCCTGTCCCTGTTCCCTGCGAGCAGAGCCCGACCCCCCCGGCTGCCCCCTCCTGTCAGGGACTTGTGCAGAGCCACAAGGGCCCCCCTGAGCCTCCTTTGCTCCAGGCTGAGCCCCTTTCCCAGCTCCCTCAGCCACTCCTGGGGCTCCAGCCCCTTCCCCAGTATTGATTCATTCATTAAAAGTCAACCCAAAACTCAGGAGCTCAAATCTTAGTGAAATCTTGGCTCACCTGAGTCCCGAGCAGGTGCTGAGGCTGACGGAGGACTCGGGGTACCCCTGCACTTGGCCATGGTAGTAGCAGTGACCCTGCAGCAGGAAGAGAAAACATTTTAATAGTCACGAATGCTCTTTGCTCCTGGCTTTCCAGCCCTTTCATTTCAAGGTGATTATCAGCTCCAGGCTACAGCATTCAGAGTCACACTGACAGCACCTTTTGTGTCCCACTGTGCTGAACAGGCCAAACAGTTCCTAAATGGAAACCTTGGGTGCTTCTTAAACCCCAGAAGGTTATAGGAGCTTTTTTGGTTTGAGTTCTTATTTTTTAAAGGATCAATAATGTTAAATTTGTATGACTTCCCCTGTTTTTCTGTGTTATTTACTTAAAGCTACAATACAGAATATTTTATAAAATTAATCAGGTGAACAAATCAGCTGGCACATTTTAGTGCTTTCTAGAGAGACCCCTACTTTTATTTAGGGACATTTAGATCTACGTCTAGATCTAAATAGATCTATATCTAGATCTATTCAGATTTAGTTCTATCCCTATAGGAGGTGCGTATGTAAAAAGAGAAGCACAACAAAGCCAATCTCAACCTTATAACTTGAAAAAAAAAATCACAGAACAAATGAAGGGGAAGGAAAACAGGTTGGAAAGGAAATTTTTTATTGAAATACCCAACCAAGTAGGTGCAAGTTATTAAAAACAACCAAGAATAAAGGGGGTCTTCTATTTTGAGAGACAACAGTCCAATTTCATTTCGTGGCTAGGTTATTATATTTCTTTAATAATCCAATGCTTGCAAAGGGCACCCACAACAGAGGGTTTCTAAGCACATCCACATATCTGTCTGGAATCAAGGCTAATTTTATTGTTGACTAAAGGTTATATTGCATTCCCAATTACGTGACTGGCTGGAAAGCAAGGGTTGTGTCAGGTCCAGCGTTTCTTTTCTTGTGGTCCTTTGAATGCCACCTGGAAACTGAAAACTCTGCTGTAAAAGGTTCCTATCTGATTAAGGGAAGTTATCAGTGGTGCTGTAACCTGACAGCCATCTCCCTGTGCCTTTTTATGGCTTGGTTCATTATTGCATTCATTAACCTTTCCAGTCTGGGGCACGGTTTCCAATCACAAAGCCTCACACAGCAGACTTCTACAGACCACCTCGATTTTGGTGAAGAAAGCAACAGCCATGGAAGTGCTGGGCAGGATGGAACGATTCAGACAGGAATCTTCTGCAAATAAGTTTACGCCAGGAAAAATGTTTGTTTGATTTCCAGCATGAGCAAGTGAACACAGAACAGCCAGCTCTGACTTTCTAAATACAAATCTCAGCGGCTTTTATAGGTGGAAGAATGGACAGAAACAGGGAGAGAGCGTTTTACTCTCGGGTATATTTATTATCAATCCTCATGAACAGTCAGTAACACATTAGCAAAGACAAAGCCACAGCAGAAGGGAGGGAGTTGCAGGTTGAGTTTTTTTGGGGGGCGATCAGTTCACTCACAATTGTTATGGATGCCAAAGCTTTCGGTGTGGGTGCCCTGCTTCACTTTATTTTAGTGTTAGCAGTTGCATGCATCCAGTTGACAGGACAGAAGAAAAATCAATGCCCTCCCATTCAAGCACTGAGTCTTGTGGGAAACACAAAAGGCGAAAAGGCTCTTAAGGTGTGGGAAAAAAGCAGGTTTCAGAAACAAAGCAGAATAATTTAGGATTCAGTTGTGCTGCAAAAGCTTGAAGATAGAAGAAGATACAATTGTATAATAAGCAAGGACATTAAAACAAAGGTTAGAGTTTCTAGGTTTGGCTGAGATAGGTCTTGAAGCTGCAGAAAATATGCTTAGCAAGATAGATAAGTTTAAGCTTAATAATGGAATACTGTGCTTTATTATATAAGGCATAACAAGCAAGCATTGTTTGAAGTAGATGTCCGTGTATTCTTAGAGATTGGTTAAAACAGTTGTCTGTAAACTTTGAAGGCATGCTGTTGGCTAAAAAGCCTTTAAGGATGCTCTGGAATGAGAAAATCTGACTGCCTGTGGCTATGTGAGCTCTGTGCCATCTCCTGTGTCTCAACCTTGTATATGAGACTGATGCCTGAATAAAACCATAGACGGGCTCAAGGAAGCGTCTGCCCGGCTCCCCGTCCCGTTAGCTCCAAAAAAACACCGGGAAGTCTCTTACATCCTAAAACCAAAAATAAAATAGGTTTGTTCTCATTGCTTAACGCAAGCATGAGGTGATGTTCAGAGCTCCTGAGAAGGAAATCTTTGGGTCTGAGCATCACCAGAGCTGAGCACAGGCCCAGTGAAGTGGGGAGGGGAGCCAATATCTCGCCCCGCGCAGCTGCTGCTGCGGTCCAGCTGTCTTTATCTAAGAGTGAGTTATGGCAAAGGGCCTGATTTCTTTCCCTCTCCACATACAACTTGTCGTTTTATTAACTCTGAGCTCCTGGTTGTGGCCCATTTCACAGTTTCTCTGAGATCCAGCTATGTGATGCCAAAGTTCAATATCGAAAATGTAAACTTATCAGAGCATGGCCTGCAAGGGGACTGGTAGAAAATTGATTTCTAGCTCAGTAACTCCACTGAATTGCAGGATTTTTTTTTTCTGCTATCAAATCTTTTTATTCCTGCAAACTAGTATATAAAATGGATGACCCCTTAAAAACAAATAATTACCAAGGCTGATCAATCATACTTAAAACAGTACTCTACTCTTGCTTGAGATCATTTAATAAATAGCAGCTTTTGACAATTTTTCAGGTGCTATAAATTGAAAAATAACCTAGACACTGACTCGTGTGCTGGAGAACTGCCCAAATGACAGCTCCACAAACCTGCCTCACTTTGACCTCCAAGCAGAATTTGACTAAGCAACTTTTCAATGGAAAATCGGATTTGGTTTCAACTCCAGACTGTATCGATGTCCTTGGTGAAGAAGAGATATAAAAATAAAATCGGAGACTTATCTTTTCTCAACTGTATTGCAGCTTTTAATGAAAAATGAACTCACTGATCTCTCTCTTCTAGGCAGCACAATGCACTGTCATTATTAATCACAACTTACTTTGCCATTATGCAAACAGATACTGTTTTTTAGCGAGGAAAACCTGTCATTAGCTGTACACGTACTCCTGTTAACTCAGGTAAATCCCCAAAAGACTCCTGTGCTTCATTTATGTCCTTTTACTTCCTTCAGGTGTCTCTGCAGCCTTCCTGCTTCTAAAACAAATGACTTTTTTCTCCGGAGCTGATTTTGAAGGAGATATGAGCACCCAGCAAAATGAAAGTGCTGAAAGCTTTCGAAGTGATTTTTTTACTTGGGGTGTCTGCTGCTATAATGGAGATGCTTTTTCAGAAGTAAGATGTTATGCAGAGAAATAATTCCTTCCCCTGATCCCAGCAAAGCCCACTATGGATGGGAACACAAAGCACGATGTCTCTGCTGACAGTGTCAATAAGTAAATACCATAACATAACAAATACTTTATGGGACTTAGGCAGATCAAAGATAAGCTTTGTAATTAAAATGACTTGTTGCATTATTTCTAATTAAGGCATTCATGCTGTCAGAGGACAAAAAACATTCCTGCCTTAAGGGGTTTTTATTGGTAAAAGGCAGGTTTTAACTACTTATTTTGACAAGCCATATTTTAAAAAATGTGTATATATACATATTTTATAAATATTTATAGACATATTTATGCACGTACATAAACATACACACACATACACACAAATACAAGCATAAAGTACATCCATAACACACTTATGGCCTGGATTTAAAAAGAAACCCAACCAACACCCTCTCCCAAATTCCAGCCGTGCCTTCCCCAGTGAGGAGAGACACCCAAGCCTTCAAAACCTCTGATATGAACTTTTGCACTCTGGAAATCGGATATTTAGGGTTTTTTTTCCAACAGAACCAGGGCTTTTCTCCCTAAGTGATCAGCCATGGCTGCCATAATTAACAATTTTAGTGGGTTTATTTCCAAGAAGCAGCAAAAAAACCTCATGAATTTTAAAAGTCACCTGTTTGAAACCCCAGAGCTCGCCTTTAAAGTTTCTCTCTAAAAATTCCTGTGTAGGATCAGAGCAGTCACAAAGACACTGAAGGCAACAATAAAAAGAGATCACACGTCGAGCTGTTTCATCCCAGGGCTCAGATCCGGGCAGAGAACACTTTGGATTTGAAGGATGAAGCATCATCCACCCACGAAAGCCCAGCCTTACCGTGTGATTGCGTGTGAGAACCACGTCAGTGCCGTCCTGCAAATAATGGGTCTCTGTGAAGCCTCTGGCTAACAGGCCCCTGCAAAAAACAGAGCACACGGAATATTGAGGCCACCTCACCTTGGATTTACCCCTTAGCGGTTCAGTTTGAGATAAGGATCAAAGCCAGGCATTAGGGATTCAGTAACTACGGGGAATAAGGGAAAATAGAACTCCAAATATTGAAGCTGCAGGACACGAGCACTTCCTGTGGTAATTGTGAATGGACTACAAGTTTCCAGACTGTTTTCTCTTCCAAATGAGGACTCCGTGCCAGCACATTTCAGTGCTGAATCTTCCATGTAATTTTCAACACATTTTAGGTTAAATGGGAAAACTGGGGTTTGGAGTATTGTTAAGGAATGGTGGTGTGTTGAAAAGGAAAATGTTTTCCCTGTGTCCCTCATTTTCCCATCTAATCTGTTGTATTCATCAGCAAGTGACCACCCAAAGACTAATTTAGCACTTGGTGAGTGAAACAAACTCCTCCCATTGACACTCCAGGGAAAACACTGCATGAACATCACAGAATTTACAGCACTGGATTTATTCTGATCATCTGAAAGGATATTCCCAAAAGGAAATCTAGCAGAATGATGCACCAGGAGACCGTGCAAGATCATGTCTGGGACAAGGCATTTTGTTCCCATTCTCTCCACACTTCCCCTCCTGCCTCTGGCAACGAGATGAAAAATTTGGACTTGCAATTGTCATTTTCCAGGAATCTCCAGGGAGGGGCATGTGCGTGACAACTACGAAAACATCTCTTTTTGTGGGGAACTCATGGAAGAGGGAAAGCTGCAGCTGCCTCTTTTCAAAAAAAAAAAGAAATCTTGCTATCGATCTGTTTTCAACTCTTTATCCAAAGAGCATTTCTAACAAAGCCAGAAGGAGGAACACACATTCACATTTACTCCTAATGAAGGTCTTGAGCTGCGCCCCTCATCACAAACATCCTCGAGTTTTGACAAAATTTCTGGTGAAGTGCAAAAGCAAAATATGGGAGCCAAGAGATAAATGCCACCATCACCTTCAGAAAACTGGAGAATGTAGAATATTGAAAACCCCTGCCTCTGCATTTCACAGTGTTCATTCTGTTCCACTTCAAACTGTGTCTCTCCCTGGGGATGTTCATTTGACCCAGCTCTGCCCTTTCTTTTATTCAAAGCTGGTTAATGCTGCACCCTTGCAAATATTCTGGTGGCAACCATTACACAGTCGTGGTACACGTTTCTTCTATTTGTATAAACATTACAGCTAGAGCATAAACACACATTTAATTTTCGTTACTGATTAATTTGCAGCACATTAATATCCAGTGGCTCCATCAGGATCTGGTTGTGCTAGGAACTCTATACTTTTTGGGGAGAAAACCCAGCTCTAAAAGCCTCTATCTTGAGGCAGGAAAAAAAAAGAATGAAACAAGACCAAAAACTAAAAAGAAAAGGAAAAATAGAAAAGAAGGAAGTGGCAAGGCAAAAAATGAAGTCCCGACACATTATGGTGAGTATTCAAGCAGAGATTCTCATATTTAACTTTTAAATTTTTCAGCTTGTGGGAAATATTAGCATATTAATAGATACGAAGTGTTAAAACGCTGCAGCATCATAGGAACTGGATCTCAGGCAGCCACCACACCCACAGCAGGAGTTGGGTGCCCAAACAAACATCTCCTGTTGATTTAGATACACATTAATTAATTACACCAACCCCTGGGAACACCTGTGGTGCCTCAGAGGACACTTGACTGCAGTGGTGATCTCACCTCTTGCGCCTGCAGCCTCCTCAACCCCTGCCAGGAGCTGTATCCAACAATCATGGAATGGTTTGGGTTGGAAGAGACCTTTGAGATCTTCCAGTGCCACCCCCTGCCATGGGGACAGGGACACCTTCCACTGTCCCAGGCTGCTCAGAGCTCCACCCAACATCCCTTGGACACTGCCGGGGATCCAGGGGCAGCCACAGCTTCTCTGGGGCTCCCCACCCTCGCGGGGAAGAATTTCTTCCCCATATCCCATCTAAAGCCACTCAGTGTCAGTTTGGAGCCACTGCCCTTGTCCTGTCACCACAGGCTCTTGCCAAGAGTCCCTCTCTGTTTCCCTCTGTCTCATTGCCACAAAGAGCAGCTGCTTCCACAATTACCATTATTTATCTAACCCCGCTAAGTTCTGCACTTAGCAGGCATTAATTGCCTTTGTAAAGGCAAGATCCCATCGCTGAAGCCAACAGAGTTTTGCCGTGCACCTTTTGGAGGTGGGATGTCATCGAGGACAGGGGAGGGAGTTTCATTTAATGGGACAAAGTACAGGCAAAGGTAACAGATGTAGCAGAAGGGCAAAGTGATTGAGCAACACACTTGCTTCGTGCTCTGCTGTTTCCAAGGTGTTTGACAGCAATGATGATAAAAGTGACCTTTCTGCTGCTGTTCATTCTGCCCCCAGGCACAGATTTAGAAAATATTTCATAGATCCGTAGGTTTGGATACCAGAGGGGATTTGTGATCACCAACTTGCCCTGCCCCATTACAGGGGTCATTTGACCCAAATTTATCTTCTGCTTCAATGACAGGGAAGGAAACAGATCCATTTTCTTACTGTAAAGAGCCCTTGCCTAGATGCCCCATGATGATGGAGCTATCACAAACCTGGCAGGATTTTAACTAAGCCCAACCTAAAACCACTACACTTTGTATCTATTTTAACTGCGCCAACATTCAGTTTCCAGCCACTGGATTGGATCTCATTCCCTCACATCAGAGCTTTGTTTTTGTTTGAGTCTTCCATGGGAAGTTCTACTCACTAAAGTGAGGAAACGCAGCAGGCAAACAAATTCCTGGTGTCAGCAATGTCCCTGTCAGGATGAAGGTTTGAAATAGACCTTAAAAATACTGGCTGAAAGCAAGAATTCCCAGGGTGAGCTGTAAAAGACAGGTAAGAGCACGGAGATGATGGAATCCCACTGCTGGGCTAACCTAAGGAAAGAAAAAGAATGCCCCAATGTGGAACACAGAGCTGTGGCTGCCCCTGGATCCCTGGCAGTGCCCAAGGCCAGGCTGGACCGGGCTTGGAGCAGCCTGGGACAGTGGGAGGTGTCCCTGCCCATGGCAGGGGTGGCACTGGGTGGGCTTGAAGGTCCCTCCCAACCCAAACTGTTTTATAAATAAGAGACCAGATTATCAATTTAACAATTGTGCATTCATTTTATACTTCATTGTAGTTTATTATTCATTACCTGAATGTTATATTTCGTCCTTATTTAACTGTTACTGCTAATTATTCTGGTGTAAAAACCACCCCTAATTCGGTAAAGCTACTCCTTATCAGGAAATGCTAATTCGAGGAATGTGTGGCATTCCCTAGCCACCCCCCAGGCCTGCCTGAAGATACCAGAGAGAAGGAAAAAAAAAACTGAAAACCTGATATGCAAACGAAAGCCCAAAGGACCCTTGGGAGAAGCAATGAACCCCTAGAAAAAATAAGTTAAAGACGAGCCAACAAACTTTTTAAGAAAATCAACCCAATTACACGATCAGTTGGAAGGAGAACATCACCTG
>WEIT01016530.1:114133-177895 GCA_013389985.1 Dryoscopus gambensis
GAGGTGTGCGCAGCCTGCCGGGCACCCAACCCAAGCTGATCACTTTTAATAAAGGCTTTTAAAGCACTCGCCGTCCTGCCCGTATTTATTTCACAAACCATTCTGAGATTCGATGATATCAAACCATGGAGATTGAAAACAAGAGAGTGTTCCAGGAGCCTGCACCAGCGCTCCTTCAGTGTGGTGACTCAGACATCACTGCTGAGACGCCTGCTGTGCTGCCACACCGGGGCTGGTGCCAGCCTCAGAACGAGCCAGGGAAAGGTTTCCTCCCCACTGCTCAGGGTGGGGACCTCTGGGAGATGTTGCTACGGGGTCCAACAGCTCCTGGCAGAGGAAGGAGCTCTTATCCCCACTTGCAAAATGTCCAATACCGTAAAAGCTGTGTGGCTATGTAGGGTTGGTAGCCAGGCACAGCAAGGCATTTCTTGACAGGTTATGAAAATTAAGAGCAACAAGCACTCAAATTCCACTCCTGAGCGTGCACGACTTCACCTTCCCATTATGGCAATAATGTTTAACACAGCAAACAATCAATCCAGCATATGTATCAATTAGGTAATTCAATTACCCTCCCACCCCCCAAAGATATGCAATGTAATGGATTGATTTACATTTCTGGTTTTGACCCAGAGTAAAGGAGATTAATACAGGAAAGTAAATTAATTTAGATGGCAAGCTACTTAACCTAATTGGATCAATGTAATTCTGAAAGAGCGGGGATCAAAATAACATTAATATATCATAGAGCAATTCATCACCACGTCTGGAGTTTCAAATGTTGCCAGCTACAGTGCTCAGCAGTACCAGATGATTATCAATACTTTGCCCTGCATGAAGAGACAGAAACAAATGCTGTGGAGAGCTGCATCAGCTGCTTGATGAGATTTGAAAAAAATCAGCTGGAACAACGCTACAACTTTATCATTGATGCCCCAAAGATGCAAAAGTGCAATTCTTGAGCACAGTTACTCATGTACTTTGTCACTGGGTTTATCAGCACAGTGATTTTTTCACATTTCACAGAATCACAGGACAGTTTGGGATGGAAGTGAACTTTACAGCTCACCCAGTTCCGACACCTTCCACTATCCCAGCTTGCTCAGGATCAAATTTCCCAGAGCCAAATGAACACGTAAAAGCTTCCAATGCACAGAAGGATAAATTTTATGCCTCCTGATCTATGACAGACACAGCACAGGCTCCCTCATCCTCTGTAAGTCAGTAGAAAGCCTCCTTGTCAGATTTGCTGAAACACTTTCAGGTGGCAAGCAAGTAACCTAAGCCTCAGGGGATATGATGAATGTTATTTAAACTTCTAATCCTCACCTTCCTGGCCCTCCACAAGGTGGAATCTGAGGCGGTTTGTTTGGGGAGGGGAGAAATGTCCTGGTTCAAGCACATCAGATTTTTTTTCCTCAATCCATTTAATGACAGGAGTGGTAATTTAACACACTGCCTCTCACTTGCAAATGAGAAAATCAGTCTCTGCTCTCCAGGCGCCGATATATTACTTCAAAAGGTTATAATGATATTTCATCACCCAGGGAGAGTCAGACAGGCAGTCACAGGAGTCAGAGATGGAAAAAAATCTAGTGGATCATACAGGGGGGCCTCCTGGAAGCCAAGTGTGCTATGGATCAAACTGGGTTCTGCCTCATCGAGCTGCAAATGTCAGGAGCGATGCTGATCCCACCACTGTCCGAGGGAGATGACTTTGCATTCCAGCAGATGTTACTGTCATGATGTGTGTCCCAAAATCCAGCCTTTTCTGGTTTTTCCTAGTCCACTTCTCCCACCAGCCGAGACAATTACTTTCCTTCTTGGTACACCTGTCATTCACATAGGTGCAGATTATTATCAACTTGTCCTCCAGCCATCCAGGCACCAATCAGGCAGAATGTCAGGCTGTAAAAAAGGACAAGAACTGTGCACTTCTCATGTCAGTGCGACTCAGGAAAAATCCCAGCAGCTTCCCAGCCAGAACAGACCCTGGGGTTCAACACCACAGCGATGCCTCACCTTTGGTTACCTGGTGGAGAGAAGGTGCTGTGCCCTCCCGAGCTTTGGAGAGGAACAGAACACTCTGTGTGCTCTGAAGGCTGATTTTCTGCTTCCCCTTGACTTTGATTCACAGCTCTGTGTGGTCACTCTACGTCAAGAACTGGCGTTCTAGGAGGAACATTAAATATTTTTATGATTTTTTACAGGCTGGCAGTCAGCTGCTGTGCTGCCCTGTGGGACACTGACCACGACAAGGCAGAGGTGCTGCAGGGCTGGCTCGCGTGTGGCTCAGCTCCTCCCTTCCCCTCAGCAGGGCTGCCTGCAGCTCATACACCCACCTGCCCTTTACTCAGACTTTTTACTCCTTTTTTTGTTCTTCCCCAATGATCAAGTGCCTGTTTTCTCCCCCATCCAAGCACTCTGACTCTGTTATACAAACTTTTATTAAAACCCCTCTGGCGATGCATTTGAAATGTTTCCTGCATCTGGGGGAGGTGAAGAGACTGGAACAGGATGGAGAATAGGCAGTTATAAAAAATGTCATTTATTCTGCCTACTGACGCCAGCCTACTCCATTAATTCTTAAGCATCTCAATTCAGGCCATTTTGACCTTTACACTGAAATTAGTTGTTATTTCTTCAATTGCTGTATTTTTTCCCAGGTACATCCAGAGGAATAAACAAGGCTGTTAAACCTGCTGCCTCTCCTGTGGTGGTCTCAGTCCAAGCACTCACAAAGGTGATGTTCACAGAGGTGTTTTGCAATTCTTATTTCTCATTACAATGTAAAAAATGAGTTCAGCGTGGGTAATGAGTTTCCCATGCACAGGTGCCTAACATCATTCTATTCACAAAACCACCTCATATTCTTTAAACACGCCATATTCTTTCCCCTTGTTTAATTATCTTAAGTGATTTGAAATGCTTTTGGACATTTTCCCATTGAATGTCTCCACTTCATAATATCCTATCTGCCACACTCCAGTGTGCTGCCACAGAGGGACTGCAATGTCATAATTGAGGAACCTGAGAGATTGAAATTCGTGAGCTTAATTAGCACAACAATTCAGAGGAAAAGAGGGGAGTAAAATAAAACTATAATAGCTGGGAAATCAACCAAGCATCCCAAGTTTCAATAGTAACTCTATGGTAGTAGCCTGGAGACTATTTCACATCATCTGGAGACAAACAATTTGAGTAGATCACGCACTACGTTTGAAAAATATGTCTTTGTGCTTGCACCCAGTCCTTTTGATGCAGAAATTCACACAATCCTGGGTCTTCTGGAGTCCATGTTAAAATAGATCCCCTTGCATGAGTGGAATAGTGCCTGGCACACCGAGAGCCAATTCTGATAAACACATGCTACAGGTGAGAGCCATGCTCCGAGTTATCCCCGGGCAGTGTGTGGGAACAGGCACTCCCATCCTCAGCTGCTCTCTGGCGTGCTGGGAGCAGGGAGAGAAGAGGGACAAATCCACCTTTTAAAGCCTCCAAGCATCCTGTGTTCATAACTCGTCACTACAAGTGGTGGCAGCGTGCAGAAAACCAAAGAACTGTCTAAGCAAGCAAATGTGAACAGCTGGGGAGAAACGCAGCTCCCTGGCTGGCAATCACCCAGTGATTGAGAGCTTCCTTCTCTCCTGACTGCTGGGCAAATAATCCGTAAGCCTCACCTCCCCAAATTTCCATAGGCAAAGACTGAAATGAAATCCAGCACGTTGGCAGCCTCCCGTGCTGTTCTGGGCCCTCGATGCACACCCTGCTTCCATCACTCATTGTCACATTTATGGCACGATTTACTTGCCAAAACTGTAGCATTTATTTATCACTCTAATTCCAAAACATTACTGAAGAGACTGCTGCTAACCAGTGTGGTGGGGAAAGCATAAAGAAGATAAATAACACATTTTCCAACAAAGTAGATGGGTAAAAGCAAGTTCTTTCCGTAAAATGGCTTAAACTTGGCCAAGATCTCCAGAGTATCCTAACGGGATGGGTTTAGGTGACCCTACACCTGAGATGGTCCTTGAGGGAAGAAGTTACACACAGGGCATGAGTGGGGGAATCATAGGCAGACCAGCAAGGTCCATTCTGTCTCCACAAGAGAGCTCAGAGACACAGCAAAACTTCTCCAGCAGGAGAGGGAATGGCAGCACATCCATGGGCTTTGACTGGAACTGCTCAGTCTCACACACCCCGAAAGCCAAACTCACAGCTGGATTCCCAGAATTCCCATGTTAGACCTCAAACACCCAATTTTGTCCAATTCTGATCCAGCAGAGTTTACAGCACCTCTCTTGGAGCTGTCCTTGTGAGGAGTATTTTGTATCAGCTCCCTGGGCTTCCCTGGGTGGAGGATTATCAGAAATCCTGGTTCAGCTGGGCTGGGTGCCATGAAAAGCACACACTTCAGGAAAGGCTCCCAAATAACATCAGCCCCAAATTGTTGTCAGCAACGGAGAGGTGCTGGCACTTATTGGCTGATGGATTTTCGATGGGAAAACACAATTTTGAACGTTTAGGCAAACCCTGTGGGCTGCCTGCTTTGGCGAGACTCTGCTGCTCAAGCTCCATTGAGTGATTTCAACCTCGGGTAATGGAAGCGGCTTCAGCGGAACCCCGAAGCAACATGCCAAAAGTGAAAGCATTCTGCTGGAAATAACCACTGAAGTACTGCACCTCTGAGGTGCCTGTGGCAGAGATCAGGAGGAATGTGCTCTGCTGCCCTGCAGGCTGAGCCCAGACCCATCTGTGCAAGCAAGAATTCTGAGTTGGCTCAAGCTGGACTAAAGACTGACACGGCTCTGGGACTCCTGGCTGCCCTTCCACGGATCTGCCCCTCAGATGGCAGTGCTGTGGTTTCTGGTGAAAAGCACGCTTCCCATTATTATGCTGCCACTAAAACTTGGGCAAGATAATCTAAGAGCTTTTTACAACACTCTGATCTTGCCTGCCCAGCGCAGCGTTGGAATTGCAGATGCAGGAAACCCTGAACGAAATCAAGGCTCGAGACTCCCCAGAATCACTGAGATGTTTCAGGAGCTGAGGCACATATATCACAAGTGGCAGACACGATATTTTAATGCATTATTTTCCAATATCCCAGCACTGCCTTTCACAAAACTAATTCTTCCTAGGCCCTGTAACACTCCTAGGATGGCATATTTTCACTCAGTAGTAAGTTTGGAGATACTGGGCTGGAAAGCTGTCAAACTCTATTTGAAATGTCTCAGTTAATTAAATATGCCACTTGTAGCTGAGTGAAATTATGCTGCTGAACAGATGTCACTGGGCAAATTGTCTGACTGTACTTGCATCTGAACATTTGCAGACTACTACGGAATTCTGTTCAGAAGATCCAAGAAAACAACTCTCAACACAGAAAATCTATAAACTCAGAAATTTAAGTAACCCCAATGAAAAATCAGAACTTATTAAAATGGAACTAACGAAATGCAAATAGTGCTGTGGGATTACAAAAGGTTATTGCAAGCATCTGCAACATGTTTAGGACGCCAAGCTCTTACAGTCATGAAAAGTCACTGAGCTTAAGTTTATCCTTAGACTCCAACCAACAATTGCATCCTCTCTGTACCTTATTCTTGCTTTGGAGTGTGTGCCTGTAGGCTTGCATTTGCATTTTTAATTTTAAAGAGGTTTTATTGCCATTTCTGCCAATTTGTTGAAACGTGAAATTGTATTTTTGTTTTTACTAAGCCCACAACTTCCTCCTTGCCACCAGCACGAACCATTGGCTCTAAGCAGGCTGTGCTCATATTTCACTTGCAGCATCATGGGCTTTTAGAGATATGCCTTCATTCTGCCCTGTGCCTCACTGCCCCTCTCACTAACCTTTAAAAACGCTGTGTGAAGAGGGCAGAGATCACAAGGAGATCTTTGTGTTTAAATCTGTGTTTAAATCCCAACCTTATAAATCTGCTTTAAAACTCAGTGGGTACAAAAGCCCTAAAATGAGCTGCAAAGGTCCACCTAGTCCTATATTCTGTCTCCAACAGTGGCCAGTATTAAGGGTATAACTCATGAAGAGGAGAAACATTCTACCTCTCCCCAAAATACTGCTCCTGCTCTGCCTCTGAATCCTTTATGAGCCAGGGATCAATGCAGGGTGGAGACTGAGATTAAACACGAGCTCACAAGGGTGTTCTCAGTGCCTCCTGCCACTCTTCCTTCCCAATTAAAGCAGCGACTTCCATGAAGATCAATTAATTTGGTAGCACAACCAGCCTGCAGCTCCGTGCTCAGGCTCACGGCACAGTCACAGCGTGCTGTGCTCTGGAGGCTGTTCCCGTGGAGAAGGCTTTGATTTCAGTGCCCAGCACGAGTTTAGTGGGACAGAAAAGCAGCCAGGAAGATTCCCACTGTGTCAGGAACCTGAGGGGTTTGGTTTGGAGGCTGCCTGGGCAGGCTCACGTGGTTTTCCAGCATGTGAGGGTTGTTGTTACCTGAGCAAGCAGAGCTGTGTGGGCTCACAGCCTCCTGTTAACTCCTTTTAACACTATTTCCATCCAAAACCCCCACAGTTGCTCTCTGGCTTTGCCAGCAGCACCATTTCTTGCACAAAGGTGTCACTGCATGGTTCCTGAACCACCTTTGAAACAAGCACACCCTCCAGGACAGGGGTTGCTCCCACCCTCAGCCCCTGGACAGGAGAACACATCCCAGCCTCTGATCAGCTGCTGGAAGATGGCACTTCGGAGGCCTGGGAAAGCCTGGAGGGATATTTCAAGTAACATTAGGCTATACTTTCAGGAGGTGATGGCTCATTCCAACTAAATTTGCTTCAAGATACGGTTTAAAATTGGGATGAGGTGATTCAAAACAACGTACCAAGCAACAAGCAAGGTTATAGGGTAGAGGCAGCTGAAAGGATGAGGTTCAAATATTCCTCCTTCCTTTCTTTTTCCTACCCATTAACCAAGTTCCTGCATTCCCTGCATTTTGCCTTAACCTCTCTTCATCACCTCTCCACTGCCTAGCCTTTTCCCTACATTAATCCCCCCCAGCCCTTCTTTCATCACCTCCGGCATGCTGAGGTTTATTATCGCACTGTTCAACAGGAGAAACATTTTCCTTAGGACACAAAAACACAGAAAGCAACATGACCACGTTGGTCCTTTTCTTAAACAAGCCTGAAACCCGTGGGTGTCACACCGTGCCCTGAGGTTGGCACCCATCAGCGCCCACCCCACAAGGTGTCCCATCAGTGGGACCTTTAAAGGAGATAAGACTGCTCATCACCCCTGTTATCAGGCCAGGCTCCATGCTCACGTTTTTCAGGCAGCAGAGGAAGAATACCCAGCGAAATCAGTAAGGGTAAATTAGTTTTTAATTTCTTTCTTTGTTTTTTTTTTTTTTTTTAATCTGTCTCTCTGCTCTGCTCTCCCCCTGAATCTGATTCCGGGACTCTGCCATGTGTCAGACCCCTTTATGAGCAAATTAAACCCATGAATTCAGCAAATGCCTGCATTTGAGAGCGATGCCTGCGGCTTTGGAGAGGTGAGCCACGACTGTGAGGCCGCGAGCACGGGGCTGCAGCAGATGGACGTGGGAAGGGGGGACTCGCAGAGGGCTGAGCCATCGGCATCCCTCCTCCTCCCTGCACTCACGGACACAAAGAGAAGTGAACGCTTTCCGGGTTTTTCCCTGGCCGAGCTCACAAGGCAGAGGCAGCGCAGCCACGTCTCCAAAGCGTCCTCGCCGCTCAGCAGGCAGCAGAGGAAACGCAACGGAGAATCTCAGAGCCGGGTGGGAGATGCGCTTTTTCCCCTCTTCGGGCGGCTCGCACCAGGTAGCCTGATCTAAGGCAAAAGCGTTCCCAAGAACAAAGGAGGCGGGAGGGCACAGTCCAAGATGCTTTTAATCCGCCGAATTCAGGAACTAGACTGGCCCCGAGAGGGGTGTGGAGACCCTTTTTCAAGGGGGGCGGTAACAGAAGAGGAACCAATGAGGGACAGGGAGAGGGGAGGACACAACTGGGATACAATCCAATGAGGGAGTTTGGGAGGCAGGGACTGTAATACAGCACCGATGAAGAACCGATGGCAGTGCGGGGCTGCAGCCTAAAAGCAGGCTGAGCCACCCCCACAGAGAAGCCCCACAGCATCAGCTCCCTCTTCTTTTACTCATTTAGGAACTGATTCACGTCAGGAGCAGATTCTGACCTCTCCCTGCAGTGAGGTTTTTGGTCCAAACTCGCTCCTCGCCCGCTCTGAGGGCATCTCTTGGCAGTGAAGTCACTGCAGACATGCTGGTAAAGAGTTTGGGTGAGAGAAGGATCAGACACCATCTTTTAGTGGTTAAGACACAAAATTATAATTTTCTTTTCAATCCAAGGAAGTAATTAGTTTATAATAACATTTAACATTTAGTTGCTGACACTTAGAGACACAGATATGACACTTATCTCACATAAGTCATTTTTAATTATTTCTGCTAACCAAGACCTCAAAAATATTGTGCAGTCTGAGCTAACAATGACTTCCCAGATATTTTTGGTTCTACTGTCATTTGAAAAATTGATGCCTAGAGCATCAGCATTTATCAAGCTCATTATAGATTTCATCCAAATGACTACAGATAATTAAAAGTATGCTTCATTTTTATTGTAATGTTTTCCCCCCTAACACTGCAAAGTAATTCCATTGTTGCTCAGGGTTTTAGGAATTAATACAGACTCATCTGCCAGAAAATGAAGTTCCACAGGATTATAGGCAAACTATTCATATCACACAGATGTGAGTCAAACATGCAGAAATCACATGAGCACGCACAAATATATTTATATATACACTTTGGAGCACTATATGCATTTTCATATAGATTAAACAGTCTCAGAAATGAATTGCTAATTCAGAGAGAGCTGCAGACTCTTGAGTAACCACTCCCTGAAAATCAGTCTTCTCTAAGGCACTTGGTCAAGTTGGACACACTAAATCCCTGTAGAATTTTATTTGATGCTTACGTTTATCTGTTTCTATATGAAATACACGCACCTGGTGCCCCATTCTCTTACCTCACCCAGATTTATTCACACTTAAATGAAGCAAGTTCATGTTACTGCTGCTGACCTGAGAAGTCCTGGCAGCCTATTGCTTTATTTTGTGTAACTGTGTGAAGAAACAAATCTTTTGGGAAACTGCTCAGCAGGATTGTGGAGAGCCCCCCTGCCCCAGCTCAGGTTTAGGTGATGTATTGAAGGTTTCTTAGTGATGTAAAACCCTTCAGGAGGCTTCTGAGCGAGCTGGGCTTGCTCTGCTGTGGGAACTGTCATGCACAAGTGAAAACCAGGATTGCTGGATAAATGTAGGGTTGTATTTCCACACAGAACTGAATTACCTTTTTTTTCCCCCTATTATTCATGGATCAGGCAATGCCTGCCATACCTGGAACTGCTATGACCCTTGTTAATAATGATCATACAAAACTTATGATCGTATAAAAATCATATTAATTAAAAATTATATAACCATAAAAATTATGGTTTCTCACTGCTTCTGAGGTTGCAGTATTTAATATGACCCCGAGTTTGACTGGCACAACCTCAACACATTGCACACAGAAATCTGCTTCATTCTAGGATCCGTAACGCTATTTGAATTAATTAACTTCATGTATGATCAATTTCCCTTGGCACTCCCTTATCACCAAGAGCTTTATGTTTTTACATGACTTGCCATTTACTTTGAAACTAAAATCACCTATAAATAGCAGTGACATTAAAAAGCAATTGCAGATACATGCCTTTTTAATGTCTCTATTATAATCCACACTGGCAAATCAGAGAGATAATATTTAATGAGACAGACACAGAAGAAATTGTCCTGATTTAGTGTTAACATCCATGTGAAGCACTTCTAGCAAGGGGTTGCTGAGGCAGTTGCAGACTGAAATAAGAAATAAGGGAAAAAAAAACATAATGAGAAGAATCTGACATAAATATTAGGAAATCGATCTATATTTTATAAAGGCCATTTTATCCAAGACAGTTTAGGGTTCCTCCCACTCACAGAATGGATTCACAGTGAATAAACCCTTGACTCATGAGGATATTTCACACGCAGATTTGGATTTTATGTAAATTATTTAAGTATGTTTTAGGAAGTTTGGGCAGTGATGTAGAAATGTTCCCCTGCCTGTGCACATCAGTCAAAGAAATAACACTCATCACCAAGGAATTCAGCAGGGTAAAAGCTTTGCCAACAGGCTTAAGACTAGACTGCAGCATGGAAAAGATGAAGCTGAGTGATCCTATCCCTTAAATTTGTCTCCTGCTGATGACAGGAGGAGAAGGCAGTGCCTCGGACCAGGCTGTTCCCACAGCAGCACAATGCAAGCTGCAGAAACCCAAACCCAGAGAACCTGGAGACATATGGGAATGCCATAATCTCCAAGAGGAAAACCTGGCAGCCTTTACAAGTGGGATCTCAAAAGAAAGGTTGATTACACAGCAGGGTCAGACTTCTTGGCTTTGCCTCCTGGTCATTACCCAACCTCTCAGGATCATCTTTCTTTCATTTGGGATACACTCAGGCCAGGACACGTTTGTCCATGTTTTGGTGTTGGACAGGATCAGGTGAGGCAAGAGATTGCTTTTAACAGCAGAGAACTAAAGAGACAAAAGCCATGCAGTAACTCCCTCCAAAAGAGCTCTCCAAAGGAGAACTTTGAGATACCACATGAGCATCACAGAACCCCAGACTGGTTTGGGTTGGAAGGGACCTCAAAGTCCCTCCAGTGCCACCCCTGCCATGGCAGGGACACCTCCCACTGTCCCAGGCTGCTCCCAGCCCCAGTGTCCAGCCTGGCCTTGGGCACTGCCAGGGATCCAGGGGCAGCCACAGCTGCTCTGGGCACCCTGTGCCAGGGCCTGCCCACCCTCCCAGGGAACAATTCCCTCCTAATATCTCATCTAAAACTCTTCTCTTTTGCTTTAAAACCATTTCTCCTTGTCTTAGGCTCGAGGTAATCAACATATAATTATCCAGTGTATGGCAAGCACAAAAGATTTCTCTTTGCTTCCTTGCACACTGCTGAATTTTTACTCTTTATATGTCCAGAAAGAGACATAAAATATGTCACACCTAAAACAAAGGGTGTTTATTTTACTCCAGCCAGGTCAATACTCCCAGGCAAACAAGGCTGTTTAACTTGGTGAGAGATGTTCCCCAGCAACTCTTCCATGGCAGAAAAGCAGGAGATAACATTTTGTCAGAGCTGGTTGCTCAGCCAGGGCAGCACACACTGAAGGGGCAGGAGGGTTTCTACAGCTCCTGTGCCTGTCTGCTCCCACAGCCTGGTCCACAAAGGTTAGAGAGGAAGCACACGAGAGAGGAGGTGCCAGGTTGTCAAGGAGATCTCGATTATATTGAACAAAAAAGCTCCATCAGGTGAGGGGACAGACGACACCATCAGAGCCACCAACGAAGCAGCAGCGAATCCAACGATTGGGGAACTGTGTAATAGGACACTGAGCTGTTCCCCTCCAGACTTCTGGTCTTAATTAGATCCTTGTCCAAAATAATGGAAAGGGTTTGGGGGTTGTTTTGTTTTGTTTTTGTTTTAACTGATGGCTGATGTTGTAGATTGCAAAGAATGAGCTGCTCTGAGGTTAGACAGTGATATCATCGGGCAGTCGACTCAGCCCAGCCACATTCCCCTTTCCCCCTCAGTTCTGCCAGCTGTCTGTTCTGTTATCGGGCTGAGCAGGAAGGAGATGCTGCAGAAATTCCCGATATTCCCTCCCTGGGAGGAGGCAGAGCACGGCTGAGGCACACGGAGTGGGCAGAGTATAAGGAGGAGCAGTAAAGCTGGCTGACAGCTTCCGCGTGCAAAGCTCACCCACCCCAGGGATGAGCAGCCCAGGCAGGCTAGCATCTCAGCCAGCTAAATGACAAAAGGCATGAAAGGAAAACAGAAATAAGGAAAATCAAAGCAAAAACCACCAGAGAAACAGGTCGATATTTTTTGTTCATATTTGCAGGTATTTTCCAGGTGCCAGCAATACTTTGGAACAATCTTCCAGTTCTTTGAGTGCTCTAAATATTAAGAAGAAATCAACTCTATCCCAGCCAAAACCAGGACAATGTTCTTCTCCAATTCCTGACTAATTTTTATGGGATGTGGTTGGTTTTCTTACAAAATCCATATTCACTGGACTCGCATTCTGAGCTACGAGTAGGTGCTTCATTTTAGCAATAAACCACATGTACCTGCCATGGCTTTTAGGGAAGGCAGAAGCTTTTATGATAATCTTTTGCCACACCCTTGTTTTTAGATGCCATTCATGAAATATCTCTTGATTCTGTCCTTGGACCAGCTTGGTCCTGGATCTCCCTTGGTCTCCTCCAATTTGTCACACTCCAGACAGGACGAACATTCCAGCTGCACTTTGGGAAGTGCAATGTTTTGCAATTTTCATGATCCCCTCAGACATGTTCTCCTTATCGTAACACACCAAGAGAGAAGAGCTTTGCTCTGCAGCTCAAAATATTTGGTTTTTCAGCATCAAGAGCTATGGGGAGGTTTTTCCTTGGATGATGGTGCATATTATGCAGTTAATTTCTTTCCCTTGATCTGATAAAAAACTGTACTCTTAAGGAGTTCAACTGATGAATGCCCATATTTAGTTTCATGGGCATATTTTGGACACAGTTAGACAATGCACAGGAAGAAATATTTCATATGTATTAAGGCAAATCAGCGGAATTTCATCATCTCCTACTGAGCTACAGTGATTCATATCAGCTGAAAGAGATATGACAACAAAAAATAGAATGCAAAACAATCTCTTTGAATTAACATCAGGCAGCAAACAAATGAAGCTGAGTTTTGAACTCAATGCAAGACAGTAACTATAGAAAGAAGCCATCACAGCACTGGAATTCCAGAAATCTGCTCTCCTAAGAGGAAATACTTCTTGGCCTTTCTGATGGATGAGAGGCTCAAAGTACAGTGCCACTGAAACAGGAGAGTAACTGCAGCTCCAGAGTTCCAAAGCTGCCAAGACACAGAGAACGCTGCCAAAAAGGCATTTCAGACTTCAGCAAGACCCGAGTGGAGACTCACAGAATTCACAGAATGTATGGGTTGGAAGAGACCTGCAAGATCATTGAGTCCAACCCATGCCCTAACACCTCAACTAGATCATGGCATCGAGTGCCATATCCAGTCTTGGCCTTGTCTCAGCTTCCGGATGGTTAAAAGCTGGAAAGGTGGCAGAACCTCAGCAAAACCACCTGGAGAGCCTAGGTTGGGGGAAAATAGCCAGGAGCGTGTCTAGAGGGGGGAGGACACAGGGACAGCAGTTCTCAGTGGGATTTCCCTGCTGGGAAGTTTGCTGAGATCTACAGAGTTTTAAAGAAGTTTGAAGTTTCTCCAAGACAGGCTTGTGACTCCGCACCTCAACAAACACAAGGCAAAGCTTCCCTTACTTCCCAAAATTCCCTCTGCATCCCACCGAGCTTAATTTTGCCTTTATTTCCTCCCATTGCATTTTTTCCTTTGATCCTCTAGAAACAAGGAATCTCACAGTTTTTTGAGCTGCAGATGGTTCCAGTAGGAAAGCAGTGACCAGTGACCCCGGGAGAGGATCAGCACGAAAACGCCGAGGTTTTGTTTCTCTGTTTCCATCTGAAGGGTCCCCGCTGCCAATTACAGTTGGCTGCTGTCAGGGAGCATTACCTCTAACAAGATCTCCAGAAACACACAACCAACATGATCTTGGAGTTTCTAATACTCCAGATCCGTGCAAAGCTTGAGGACAGTGATATCATGCTGCCAACAGCTGTCACAAGTAGTAGGGTTTCATCTTGTCGCTGGCCTAACAACAATCTCTTCCTTTTCTATTTTGTGCTCCGGCACATCTTCAGCTGTCACAGCAGATCTGTCAGGCAATATTACCCTCCCAACAATATCAGTTCGAATTGCTTCTCAGAATATTCCTCTCCTGGCCTCTCAAAGGCATGAGCCTATTTTCTCGACTGCGACAGTAGAACTAATTCGCTCCCCGGCACCGCATCTTCTCCGTGAAACACCAAATTCGAGATGTCAAAGATTAATCCAAAAGGCAAATTCACGTAAAACTGCTAAATCGCAGCACTTACGTGCTGAGCTGCCGTGGAAAACCTCCCAGCTGAAGGGAGAAACCCTTTTGCTCACGGCATCAATGCTGAGGAAAGTCGTGTTCTGCGGCCCAGCCCGACGGGCTGCCCACAGCCTTTCAGCCACCAGGGAGATGGGGAATGTGCACTGCTCCTTCTAAGCTCTGCCACCTCCTAATAATTGTCTGCTCCTGGGATTGCAGATGTGAAGATCATAACTGGAATCTTCAAGAAAACAATACCTTTCCAGTGTTATCGATTTAAACACGGCTATGAAAACAAAAAAACAGCCAAGATGGAGCGAAAGGGAAAATGGCATTACAGGGGTTAAAAATTCAGAAAACGCTGATCTAGTGGAGGCTGTGCCTGCCCATGGCAGGGGGTTGGAAACAGATGATCTTTAAGGTCCCTTCCAACCCAAACCATTGTGTGATTCTCTGACAGAGCTGCCACAGGTACCAAACACATCACAGGTCAGCGCTCCCTGCTGCAGCACTCAGAGAGATGCTCAGACCTTTTATCCCTCTGCAAACATCTGTGTTCTGAAATCCTGTCCTTTCCTGGAGACACAGCTCTTGCTGAGCTTTGAACTTGCTGTGGGTTTATTGTAAGGTGTCAGCCGTGAGTAGCAGTGAAGGAGAAAGGCTGACAAATCCCCTTTCCCACTGGATGTCTCTATGTTCCGAGAGCAGGTGCGCCACAGCATGAATATTTTTATTTCCACAGAGGAATTATTCCCTCATTACAGCGTACGAGCTGCCTGGCACAGCTGATTTCACACTTGGCTGGTGCAGATGATGCTACAGGTCACACAGTCATTTTCTGCCACGCAAGATAAAAACCTGCCCGCTGCAGTCAAACCCCGCGCTGTCTTCATCAGAGTCGGTATTTCACTCAAATCATCACAGCAAATATGGTTTATCTGCAGGTAGAAGAAGAGAGGAGTAATCCAGCAGGCAGGATTCAATCTAAGACAGAGACAGACAATACACAGGAGAGCTAAACTGGGTCTGTCCAGAGGTGGACGTGCATCAAGTACCCCAACAGTGAACTGCAGACAAGAAAATGAAGTCCAGTCAATTGAAATTGTAATTTCAAATTTCAAGTTTTCCCTCTTCCCTCTTTTCACCTGTCAGTGGCTTGTGGGGGGGACAATTTCATTTTCCTGTTTTGCCAAACATCCCCTCCTCTTCCCAATGGGCAAAGCCTACCAAGCCTGAATAGAAATTGCAGAATCATGGCAAGGATCCAGCTGAGATTTCAGCACCCATTTAAATAAAAACACATGCTTAGTTCCAGCTCTCTTCAGAAAAATTCTTTAAGCACTCAGCTGAAGCTTTTTAAGCGTTCTGTTGTGTGGTTGTTCTTTGTAAATTGTTTGATAGCAGTAAATGTTGAGTAACCGAGTGCTTCAGGAGAGAAGCAGCACTCAAGTGTGCAGGTCTGAGCTGGGGCTTGTACATTCTCTGAGCCCAGCCTCGCTCAGGGCACCTTCTGCCAAGGTGTTTCTGTATCTTGAAAGCAAAAAAGGGCAGCAAACAGGAAGAAAAAACTGAATTGTCCTTCATCTCCTTTGTGCACAGGAACTGCTGAGAACACTCAAGAGTGTGACTCTTCAATGTTTAACAAAGAAAGAAATCAGCTGTAAGACACAAAAGCCAACAACAGAGCATCATTGTACCTATAAATGTGCAATTTGGGCGGCAGTGGCTCTGATCTCCAGGAATAGAGGGGGAAATCCTGGCTCCTCTGAGCAAGGAGGCAAATCAAACACCAAGGGAAGAGAGTGTGGCAAGTGCCATTCTATGCTATCATGAAGACAGAGGACTGAGCAAAATCATTCAGCAGGTACAGGCAAGAAAAAAGTGCTTTCATTAAAAAAAAAATCATTAAAGAAGGGATTTCACAAGCAGGGCCAGCTCCTGCTTCCCTCAGGTATTCCTGGTCGTCCATAACTATCAACATTTTCCTGCCTCACATCTGATTAACTCCCATGTGGGTTTGGAAAATGCTACAAAAATCTTCATTAAAATAAAAGAAGGGGTAAGTACAGGAAAGAGTCCCTTTGCAGCCCTCACGGTATTTACAATTCCAATATCTGCACTGTAGGCAGAATGAAAAACAATAAAATTAGTTGGGGAAATTTTCATACGTGGAGAGAAACTGGAAGAGGGAAGGGTTATGGCTCTGGAAAATCAGAAGACTGCAGGAGCTTTAGACATAAAACACAACTTAATCTGCTCAGTTTAGTCACGGGAATTTAAAATCTGGAGGTTGTACCAGGAAACTGGTGGGGTTCTCTACAGCTCCTCACTGATCTGTCTCCTCCAGGCCAAGGCCAGGTGCTCCTATCCCAGCAAGAGTGATCCCAACAATGTTCAGGCTCTCCAGCATCTTGAGCCAAGCAGTGCAGAGGAGCAATAGAAATGGTGCTACAGCACAAGGGGGGATCATTATCCTACAGAAGTGGTCCAAAGTGTCCTCTGAGGTGTCAGTGGTTACACAATTTCCCGAGTAAAAGCATCTTTTCCATGTGGTTTCCCAAATGTTCATATCCAGTTCAAGCCAACCATTATGACTTAAGCACAGTGGCTTACAGAGTTCACCCTTTCCTGTCGTGGGTCACTGCTGGGCCCCAGTGGGTGTTTGTGAAGTGCTGAGTCACTGCAAACAGATTTAAAACATCAGCTGGTGACAGAACGGGATTTCACTGCAAATGTGAGGGAAGAAAGGGAAAGTGAAACTCTCTCCCCCCTGGCCACCCCGAACTCGTCAGGCCAGCCCAGTCTTGGGGGGCTGCAGAGGGGAGATGTTTCAGAAACCAGGCGAGAGATCCACAGAGGCTCAGTTTCCTTATGTTTATTCTCAGGGATGAAGGAGGAAAAAGAGGAAGAACAATGGCAGAGCAGGGTTTTGTCTGGGGTTGGGTAGGTGTGGGTTCTTGGCCCTGGGCCAGTGGGATACAGAAAGGAAGGAAGGGTCAGGCTAACATAGTTACAGCTTATGGGGGTCTCTTGGGAGGATCATACCATTCCCCAGGGAAATGTAACACGAAAGCCAGAAAGTGGCACCAGAGGCCATCAGTGTGAGATGGGGAGGGAGCTCAGCCCAGGTTCCCTGCGAAGGGATCGGCCCATCGGTGAGGAAGGACACGAAGCAGGGGGGCAGAGGAGGGAGAGGCACTGCAGGCTTGCCCTGATGGAAGTGCATGATGGTGCCTCACAGTGGGAAGGTGAACGGGTCCTGCTGTTTGAGGGGAAGATTGCTGAGGGAATTGAAGAGGATGCCTTTTGGCATAACCGTCAGGCCCCACTGAGGCTGGGTTCTGCTGGGGAGTGCTAGGACAGACTCAACCCTTACAAGGATAACTGCCCAGCGCCCCTGAGACATGGCCTGAAGCTTCCTTAAGGGGAAAAAAGGAAGTCTGATATTTAAAAGTTGGCTGAAAGAGAAACATCAGAAATAATAATTGAGAGTAGGCAGCAATAAGGGAGACAAAAGAGAAAAATAAGCAGAAGGTACCCCTTGGGTCTACTTCTAACTCTCCTGTACTGAAACAGGTTCTGGAATTCTCTTCATTTGTCCAACACCTTCGTTTCCTCATCTGTGAAATGCAGTCGTGGTCTCATCCCCAGCACTGCAGAGGTACCTGGAGATCTGCACCATTTATGTCACCCAGGCCTGTGCAGGCTGCTGCTGGAGGACTTGTGCCATTCCAGGAATTCACAGTGGGAAGTGCCTCACATCTGGTTTCACCAGGCTTCTAATGCAAGGTCTTCAAGATAAATCCAACTCTTAATTAAAACTGAAACATAATTCAGACACGACTTTGAGAGAGGAATAATCAAAGTATACTACAAACCTAGCAGTGCTGGCGGGCAAACAGGGAAGCCAGGAAATTCCATACTCAGTTGGGGTCACAAAGATGATTGAAGAGGAGCAGCTGACAGTGAGAGGGTGCAGGCAGAGAAACATGGGTGTGATGGGGGACAGCTCCAGGCATTTGTGTTTATCCATGGATGTGGCTACAACCACGGGCAAATCAGACCTGACTGCAAAGCATCCCATCCTTTTCTCATGGTGGAAAATTCTAGCCTGATTACAATTAATTATCAACAGAAAGCACATTGCCACATCACCAGCAGACAAAGACTTCATGACTATTGTGTGTTCTGCTCTTAAGAATTCAGAAAGAGCACAAAATTGTTATGATCAGGTGAGAGAGCAGATCCAGAAGGCGGGAAATGGGAAAGCAAAAACTGCTCCTAAGTAATAATCATAGTCCACCTTAATGTATGGAATTACAAATTACTTGAGTAATGAACATAATAAAAAAAGTAAACCCACGTTTTCTGCTGTCTGTATAAAAATACACAACATTCTACTGTCAATTAATTCTAGAATTGAATCAGTTCCTCTACTTTTACCTTTTCAATGAAACTCCAATATAATGTTGTGCCTATAACTTACATTGTGTTTTGCTGCCAGGTGTTCATGTTTTAGCAGTTTTAGACTATTTTCAACAACTATGATATCCTGTTGAAATAATATTAATTACCTTTTAAAAAGTTATTTAGCCAGAAATAACAAATGAGGAACAGTGTAAGCACAGATGAAGAGCTGGCAGCAAATGGCCTCTGGTTTGTTCTCAGCCTCAATCAGATCCCAAGCCCTCATCTAAAAAGGTCATTTTTACATCCCCACTCTTATCCATCATATTTGTTCCATTTCATCAAAAGGCAGAGCTCAGAGTCACCTGCTGAGTTATGGATAAATAACAATTGTGACATCTTTCAAGTGTGAAAAATATTCTTACTCAACATATTTTAAAGAATAATTGCAAAATAATTTATTTTTCAACAAAATAATCCCCAAGCTGCTGGGTTTAATATCAGGTAGTTGTCTGAAGGAGAACCTAGAGAGGAATTCAGTATTACCAGCTAAAATACGTGAAAAATAGAACTCACATTTCCTATCTTACGCACTTCAGCTCACATTTAAAATCATCCCCCATTCTTCAGGAGGACAAGGCTTTCAAGTGGTTTGTAAGGTGCAGACATGAGCAGCACAAAGGCAACACAAAGCAGCCAGACCTGGATCCTGACATTATTGATGGCTGTTTCTGCAGCCCTGAAGTTTGCAGTGATTTTACAGGAAGTGGCTTTGCCTGTCCCTCCCAGCTCTGCCCCGATCCTGGCTGCGTTTTGCTGACGGGGTCTCCTCAGCTGCCCATTGTGCTCCCATCTCCAAGCTCAGCACTCTGCTCCATCCCAGCCTTTCTGTCACTCACGTGTTCACTTTCATGCCTGAATGGCACCCATTTGCTTCCTATTAGGAAATTGGGATTTTAAAAGGGAGTAAGTGGTGAGAGTTCTGCCACTGATACCAAAAGGCTCAGAGTCTGAGCAGCTGCTGGCACAACTGAGCTGCTGAGGCACTGTCCAGCAGGCTAAGAGTTACAGGGAAATTATAATGATAATAACACAATTGTACTTCTAATCGAAACAAAAAATCATGTTAATGAGTCTAATCCAAAAAGCAAGAGAAATTGAGATGGGGTTTTAATAAATCCAGGGTGTTTAATACCCCAAACCTCACTAACATAAGAATGTTTCTGAAAGCAGCGTCACAAATGCTTCCATGTGCTTTATTTTCATATCAGGGCACATTTCATATCTCTAATCTCCCCTTTTTCCCTTCCCCCAGTATCAGGTGGTGGCAGAAGACACCAAACCAAGAGCTCACCCACCCCACTTGATGGAGCAGTATTTATCCTGCAGGATTTTCACTGTGAGCTGCTCTCCGTGTCAGGAATGCAAGAACTTAACCTGGATTCAGGACAAAAGCCCCTGAACTTGCATTTTAAATAGGCTGAGGCCTGCAAAACAATTATAAGCAAAAGGAAGCTTTGGAACTCAGTCTTTGTCAGCATTGCTGGAGGAAAATAGGTCATGCCAAGCAAACCTGATTTCATTCCTTGATATGATTACATGTTTGCTTTTATAAAGATGATTACATGGCTTAAACTGTTGTAAGGCACTTGACCTAGTATTGTACTGAGCAGAGATCCAGGGACGGGAGATCCTAAATGAAACAGGGATTAGTGAAGCAGGAAAATTCAAACAATGAGTATCAGCAAGGAATGCTTTCACTCAGCTCCTAGTGGGATCCCACGGGCTCCTTTTTTGGCAGGTGCTGTGTTATTCTGCACTGCCATCAACAACTTTGAGGTAAACAGATAATCTGCACCTTACTTGAACTTGGCAGGGATTTCATGTGATGAGGGAGAGAGGACTTTGCTGTTAACTGGGCCACTTGTGGAACCATCCCACAGGGATGGGTTTTTCCTTGGAAAACCACCACATCAGCAGTGGGTTTGCACAAGAATACAGCAAAGAAGTCACAGAGAGGAGCTCAACAGCTCCGGGGGCTTTTCTGAGTTAGGAATTGTGGCTATGGGATGCTCTGCCTGTTTTGCAGCAGGATTTCAGTGGTCTGGAGAACACCGAGGTGATTACGGTGCTGCTAAACGCCAGCATTTTAAAATGAAGCCTTTCATGGTGAGATCTCAACTCCTGTGTCCTCCCAGCTCCTCTGAAAGCTCCACATTTCTTCTACAGAGAAAACAGAGCTGAGGAGCAGTGCTGGCAATAAATCTGGAGGCTGCTCCTGCTCAGAGTCCTCCTTCCTCTTTGGGTTTAATGAAATCCTCCTCAAGCACTGCTGTACGTGTTGCCTGTAATTACTACCCATCCATCAGGTTATTGTGGTGCAAGTTTAAAAACTCATCGGGAAAAGCTGATTTTTTTTTTAAATACATCCCTATTTCTTTAAATTGCACTGCTGCCTGAAAGCACCACGAGTCAGTCAGGCCCTGTATTAACTTCCAGTGAGGACTTTTGCCCAGAATTAATGTGAATTCTCCACAAACAGCATTATTTCCTTTGGATAAGCAAATTGGACATTGCTTTTGAAATGGACAAGTAGCAGATAATGGTGTTTAGAGTGCCTGGGAATGCAAAGTATTCCTGTATAATGAGATATCACGGAGCAGGAGACCTGGTACTTTAACAAAACAGCATTTCTTTGACAGAAGGCTTTCAAGGTTAACAGTGTAGAGCTGCTACAATTTATGCAAACAAAATCTCCCCTGATTCTTTGAAGTGATCACATCTATTTTCATCTCAAGTGTAATCTAAAACATCTGATTTCCCTCTTCTCACCCTTAACAGAAAATAGTAGTGGTGCTTTCAGGAGAAGGTCCGGGGAAGCTCTACCACTGCTCAGCTGTCATTTTCAAATGTGCCTATTTCAACAATACACTTTTCATCTGGTGTTTGGAGTATTTTAAACCCATGTTAAATCCATGTTGCAATAAATACCTCTCCACCGCAATATTCACCAAGGAGGAAGTTAAAGGATAAAGGTTAAAGAAAATATCTGTACATGCAATACAAATTAAGTGAGGTGCAACCACTGGCTCTTGCAAAACACAATCCAACTCAATATTTAATTTGCTTTCTTTCCTCTTCCAACATCCTTCCTTTCTAAAAAACTCCTCATTACCACCAACCTGGACCAGAAACTCCTGTATTATTTTGAGTTTTGTCATAATTTAACGTGTCCTTTAAAGCACACCTACTCTTCCCACATGAACTCATTGAAATCATGACTTATTACCTCACTTTTCCTCTCATCAGCCAGTAAGCAAAGTCTTAATGTGATAATATTAATGCCAAATAGATTTTCACGGGGAGAAATATGGAAACACTTTCCATATGCTCCGTTCTTCCTGTGTCTTGACTCTCACTGCCTGACAGGGCACAGAAAAACCCCAGAAATCTGAAGGCAATGCGCGATGCTCTTCTGGAAAGTTCTCAGTGGTGATGCAAGCAACAAAAAAAACCTGAGAAACAATCTCATTTGTTTTCTGGCTACCCTAAATATGAAAGTTTAAATGTTGTAGAATTGGTAAATCAAACTAGAATCTGTTTGATACAAAATAAGTGAGGTGCAACCACCAGCTCTTACTAAATAAACACAATCCAATCCAATATTTAATTTGCTTTCTTGCTATGTTACCCCTGCTGTTCCGATATCCTTCCTTTCCAAAGATTCCCCTTCACCACCAAGGCTTCTAGAGGTGTATATATATAAAAATATAAATATCTATTTACATGATAATCCTGCTTTCGAATCACAGACAATTACCTTGGAAATGAGGAGATTTCTGTGCACATATAAGTGAAAAACTATCAAATACGAGTCAGGCGAAAATATTAAATACCAGTCAAAGGCACACTTGTTCATTGTTGGGAGATGCCACATGAAATATGATGTCAACAAATACATTTCACTCCCTGCTATACATCAAAATAAGTAAAAACTGTCAGCAGCTCGGCTCAACGAAGTGTGAGAATGCAAAATGGGAAAAACTGGAAATGTAGCTGCAAGTGTTTAATACGAGACCCTAAATTTAATATTGTTTCCCCCTTGCTGGCACGGCAAACAGGAGGGTGGGCAGATGCAGACTCTGCTTGCACTGGCTCTGTCGGTGAGACATTTGCCATCTGGTTTGTGGAGGTAAAGTGGGTGGAGAGAAAAAGCCAAAATCTCTCTTTGAATGTTAAACGAGTTGTTTCTGTTGGAGAGAAGACATTAGAAGGTTCCTTCTCCCCCCTTAAACAACCATTCACTCGTTAATACACTATCCAATTACAAGTAATTCAGAATAGATGAGAGAATCTAACGACACTGTTACATTCATAAGTTAAAAGCAGAGGCCTCAGGTGCTGACAACGAATTGCAATTTTTATCTCAAGGTATGTGTGCTTACCCTGGCCAGCGCTCACTTCCAATTCCGTAAACTGTTTTTTTCACGTTTCATGTATATTTATGAATAGGTTGCTACTGCCAAATTCCGAGCTTAGCTCTCCTTGCAGAGCTTAATACATATTCAAAAGTCACAGCTGTGACTGGGAGGAGATGAGTAGTTTTGTGGAAACCATTTCTTCCTCACATATCCAAATGTATTTCCTTAATTTATTGTCACATGCTTGTTAAACCATGTTTCAGATTCTTTTCCTGACACACGCTCCTGCAGAACTCGGATTGCAGTTTAGGAGGCTCCTACAACTGCAGTCCATGCTGATTTAAAGAAGGATTTCCTTCAGTCGTGGAATACTGCGGGCAGAACACTGGCAATAGCGCTTGGTGTTTAACAAGAACTCTTGGAAAAATAGCAAAACTCTGCAATTATATCAACTTGCAGAGCGTTGTTGACTCTCCCACAGTATCTGTGACAGCTATGGCTGCTCTCAGTAATTACTAATTGGGTAACTCAGTAATAAGGATAAAGGAGGACAACTGAAATTGATTTAATTCAGGATAAAAATCCCTCCGCATATTACAGAATACACACATCCTTTAGAAATTTCGGGAAAAGCCATGTTCTGGGGAAAGGAAAAAAAAGGAGAATTTACTGTTTATCAGTCATTTTTAACTGAACAAATGACTTCCACTGAAAAAATGTGATTTTTGGATAGCTGTAAAGGTTTGATGCTACTCATAGGCAGGTGCAAAGGTACTGCTGCCCTTGGCAATGATCCCCAGCAGAGGGAAGGTTCTGTGGAAACCTCTAAAGGGCAGTTTTTGGAATAGATAAATACCAACACTCTCTAAATATGCAGCGAAATATCTGATTTTAAACCTAACAGATCTCAGTTCAGCAAAATCTAGGGTTGGATCTGCAAAAGAATGGAAATTTTCAAAGATAGGTTTTTCCTGTGACCAACAAACTTTCAGTGAGACAAAGGCGAGGAGACTTCGGGAGTGAGGTCAGTGGGGTCGGAGCAGCGCTCACCCATCCCATTCCTGCCATTCCATGCCCCAAAATCCCATTTATTCCAGCGGGCTCCCATGTCCTGCCCGGCACAAGAGCTCTGCTTTTGCAGTGTTACCACGGCCACGTGTTAAACTTGGGTGGAAAACCAAACGAGTTCAGCCCAAACGAGCCCCGTGTGATTTAGGGAACAGGAATAACCGGGAGGGGGCTGGGAGAAGCATTACCAGGCTGGAACCTCCTGGCTGCCCCATGCCAGCGTTTGATAGCACATCTAAAACTCCCATTTCCTCTCCTAGGCCGGACAAACCCAGAGAGCAGCACTTGGGAAGTTACGACAAGATACGCGAAGAATGAAACATCTGGCTCTGAGATCCAGGCCGTTCTGGAGAACAATCTGGCTGTAATGTTTTTTGCATACTTTGCACATTTCTAATGGAATGGCACTATCTCTGCAGCATGGATTTTCCCAATATCATTTTCATCTGGTGACTGAGCCAGACTTTGTTAACCATCTGCATATGTGCAGCGTGGATTTTAGAAGTAATTATTTTTCTAGCGGTCCAAATTGTTGTTGCATGAAATAGCACATATTTTTCATATATATTTTTTTTTTCTGTGAAACTGCAGGAGGCTCCATAAGTCCTAAAACGCCATTTTGCATTCGTTTGAATTTAGGTGTTGTGCAATTAGAAGGTTGGGAATGTTTGTTTTGTCTCAAAGAAATGCTAACATTTGGCTTGAAGTTTGGTGGTCCCTTGATGGTGACAATATCTGAAGGGAGAGGTTTTGATGGTTTATTTTTATGTTTTTAGGGATATATTTGGGATGATGTCTATCCTGACCAAAGCCTCCAGAGATTTAACTCACGTGGAAAGGATCCAGGTGGGGTTTTGCAGGGGAAGGAGCTTCATTCAGATTTAAAACCCTCCTGTCTCTACTTTTCCTACAAAACAAACACCACTGAAATTCTGATTTACAAAGGAAAAACAATGTCTACAACATTCATTTAAGGCTGACCATGTGTTCTGCTGTTGTCTTTATTGTTTTTTATAATATTGCCTTTATCATTTGCTGTCTTTATTGTTTTCTATGCTCAGTTTTTTTGGAGGGAGATGAGCATTCAGTCTAAAGCCTTCTGCTGTATAATTTGTGATTCAAGCAATTAGAAATACCCTTGGTTTCTGAAATATTTACAAATATAAATAAAACAACTGAGCAAAAATGACTTGGCTTCAAAGGACAACTTTCAGTAGGCAGATTCATGGAGACAATAAAATTAAAGCTGTAGTTAAACCTTCATAACCGAAACCTCCACAGAAAACTAAGTCTAATATGCATCTAAATTTTTCATGCATCCAAAACTGAGTAATTTCTCTTCAGGACAGACATCAGCCCTCCAAAAAACTGCTCAGCACAGCCCCAGACTGCCTGAGCTGCACCTTCCCTAGGACAAGCTAAATTGAACAGATCAGAAAGGTCAGAAAGAGGCCAAATACCTCAAAACCACTGGAAAAAAAAATGGCTGAAGGGTCTTATTTGACTTTTATTTTGTTTTATTTCAGGCACGAGGATGGCTGGCAGTCAAATCCATGTAATAATTCCTACAAAGTTGGGAGGCTTCTGATAAGTGAGTCCTGTGAAATGCTACACCTTTTTGGCCTCAGGCAAACAAATTTTTTCTGGTGGATAAACAACAATATCATCCTACTAACATGTGTAAATTCTATTCCTTCATGCACAAATTCCATAATTATTTTTTCAGGCTTTGATAAACAGCATGAATTCTATATTATGCATGGTCCTCCTCTGTAATGAATAAATTTGCCTTTTAAAGTCTGCTGCCCTAATAACTAAACAGGAAGGAAACACCAAGAGCAGAAATAGGAACTGTTTCGACAAGCTGCTTGTAAATAAGGTTAAAAAAATGATTTTAATAAAAAGCAAAACCCCCCAAGTGCATTCAAAGTTGGATAATGATTTACAAACGAGACTATTCTAAATGTAACACCTTCAGACAGCTGTAAATTTGATCTACAGCACCAACAACCACAGCAGTGATTTCTATTCAGGAATTACCAGCCCTATCATGTCTGGGACATTTTTTAGTCATAGTTTTTTGGGGTTTTTTCAGCATCCGTTTAAACAGAGTTGCTTATTTTTTGAACTAAAGCAAGAAAACTGTATTGTGGCTCAATTTAAAGCAAATATAGATATTAATATTTTTGCTTTTGAGCTGCCATTACAATGGAATTCCTTGTCCTTATCACGTGTTCACCACTGCCAAGAAATTTTTGGTACCAGGGACTGGAAGAGAGCAAAAAACTGACTTTTTTTTCCTGCTCTGCAGAAATTTCATTGTGTTAATGTATTCTTAGTCATTATTACTTTGAACATAAAGTCCAAGAACATGGGATACATTGAAAATAATTTTCTCCTTGGTGCTGAACAAACTAAACCAAAGAATCCTGAAGAGCTTTCAGTCAATATCTCTGAGCTTTATTTCTTTATTGTAGAGTACTCCCATTAAAAGGGAGACCAATTACGACAGCAAAGAGAACTGACACATTGCATGACACAATTTAAAAACCAAATTAATTCATTTTTTATGAAGTGTTTAAGTGATGGGGACCCTCTTATCTCCACCACAGGAAAGACCTGGGGAACTCGAGGTGTTTTTGTGAACCTGCACCTTCTCTTCAGTGACACAGTTATTGCAAACCAACAACTTCTCCTACTCTACAAACCAATTTTTCCCTTTAAAACTCCATGAGGGTATGGAAAAAAAGGTGCAAACTGAAAATATTACTCAAAAAGTTGATGTATTACAGCGATCTGACCAAAAAATATCTACTTTATCAACCTATCTCTTTTTTGTGCAAAGGATAACTTGCTCACGTCTATGTAAGCTGAGGTCTCTTTGTACTTTTCCCCTCCTGAAAAAGAAGTGGAGAAAAAAGCCAGGAAATGAGAGTTAAAAGCTGGTGATTCCCACCTGGCAGCTGCTCTGAGTGCTGCTCCAAAGGGCTGCCACGACAGTGCGAGGCGGTGTCACTTCTAATAGCATTTCATTAAATCGGGCTCTAATTCAATTACAGCTGTTCTCCATATGATCACTTCACTGGAGAGGAAGGATTTCCCTCTTCCCACGTTTCAGGCAGACCCGCGTGCAGCAGGGCTGCTCAGCAGTGCCAGGGCCAGACAATGCAGCTCCTGCTCATCAAGCCCTGAAGCTCCGCTCACATCACCCTGAGCAACAAAACACAGCTCTTCAGAAACGCTGCCTCCTGTTCAGCTTGGCTGGTTTCGTTCTCCTCTCCTGGTCTCCTGTTTGTTTTGGGGATCACAGAATCATTGGGGCAGGAAAAGGTCTCCAAGATCATCAAGCCCAACCTGTGACCAGTGCCCACCTTGTCCCCAGCCCAGAGCACTGAGTGCCACCTCCAAGCCTTCCTGGGACACCCTGAGCAACAAAACACAGCTCTTCAGAAACGCTGCCTCCTGTTCCACTTGGCTGGTTTCGTTCTCCTTTCCTGGTTTCCTGTTTGTTTTGGGGATCACAGAATCACTGGGGTGGGAAAAGATCTCCAAGGTCATCAAGCCCAACCTGTGACCAGTGCCCACCTTGTCCCCAGCCCAGAGCACTGAGTGCCACCTCCAGGCCTTCCTGGGACACCTGAGCAACAAAACACAACTCTTCAGAAACACTGCCTCCTGTTCCACTTGGCTGGTTTCGTTCTCCTTTCCTGGTCTCCTGTTTGTTTTGGGGATCACAGAACCATTGGGCCAGGAAAAGGTCTCCAAGGTCATCAAGCCCAACCTGTGACCGGTGCCCACCTTGTCCCCAGCCCAGAGCACTGAGTGCCACCTCCAGGCCTTCCTGGGACACCTCCAGGGATGGGGACTCCAAACCTCCCTGGGCAGCCCCTTCCAAAGTCAAATCACCTTTTCCATGAAGAAATTCCTCCCGATGTCCAACCTGAACCTCTCCCCTGGCACAGGGGATTTCTCTTTTTCTCTCTGCACACAGTTCATTGTTCACAAGAAAAGGAGGAGCCTCGCATCAATGCTCACGCTTCAAACAACAAAGAGAGTCCAGCTCTGACCTGTCACCTCAGGGGTTTTATCCCCTCCACGCAGAAGAGCAAAGCTCAGTTTTCAATCATTCCATTTTCACAGAAATACACCCCTCCTGACCTTTGGGTTGCCCACATTTTGGGAATACCCTTAGGGCACATGAGGGCTGGAAACCTAAATGAAGATACAATTAAAGAATAGAAACATGGAATTGTTTGGGTTGGAAGGGGCCTTTATAGGCCATCCCACCCCCTGCCGTGGGCAGGGACACCTTCCACTATCCCACGGTGCTCCAAGCCCTATCCAGCCTGGCCTTGGGCACTGCCAGGTTCTCTCTCCTCTCCCACATCTCAGCCCATGTCCTTCCAGGGACCAGCCCTTGCAGTCACTCCCGGTCAGTGAAGGGCAGGATGCTGAGCACCCTCATTCCAGCCCCCTGCCCCAAACCAGTGGATTTCCTTCTGGAACCCAGTTGCAAAATCAAGGCCTTGTGCACCACAAAGCTCCTTGTTCCCGCAAGACTACTCATCAAAGAGCTTAAAATTATTATTACAACTGGCAGCTCCTTACAGATGTGGAAACTGCATTCTTTTCTGGTGTATTTTAGTCTAAAAGCCAAAACCAACTCTGTGAATGTCCAGGGGTAGGGAGATTGCAGCAAATTAAGAGCAAATTAAGCCGGCAGGCATCTGCTGAAAGGAAAGTGGTGAGAGTGGAATGTAGATATTTTCACTTAGACTGGACTAACTTAATATTTTTTGATTAATTCATATGAACTTTCTGAGCATCCTTGTGCGGAGGAGTCCCCCAGGAGCTTGCAGGAACGTCACTGCTGCTGCTGTAGCAGCTCCTGTCACTGGAGGGCACAATGCTGCTGCTTTCGCAGCCTTGCACAGCCTCAGCTCAACGATTATTGGATAGATAACATTTTATTCCTTTGGAGAAAAAAAAATGATCCCCTCAAATTATCTGAATGTTCAGGTCTTCCTTTTGTAGAGCTCTGACTGCTAAATTGCACAAGGAAAAAAAAAAAATTCCCCAAAATAACGAGTAGAAAAAAGCCCAGAGTTTTTATTTCCTGCATGGTGCTCCAGACAGTGTAAGTATTCATTAACTTTAAAGCACACAGTTTAAAATCCTGTTTTTCTTTTGGTCTCGGCTTTACATCCTGCAGTTCCTTTAGCCCCAAACCAAATCCCTGGCTCTGATCCTACTGTTAATACGAGGAAAATCAGGCTTCCATCCATTTAGGCTGTTCTGCTTATTCAGCATTTCCTGTAGATACTTGAGGAAAAACCTGACCCAGGTAAAGCTCCTTCTCATGGGTATGCCTTGAACCCAAAGAAAATCCTTTCCCATCGTGTCTGGGCTCCTCTGGCAGAGCTCTCCGGGCTCTTGAGTGCCCAGCTGGTGTGAAACACTGAACTGTGGAGCAAATTCCGAATGAATTAAAAGGAAAACAATTCCCGAATGTTAAAAGCTCAAAGGATAGAAATAATAAAGCGGTGAAATCCCTGACACCACCTGTCTTATGCAACCCCCGTGCTGCATATCGGGGTATTTCAGCCCTCTGTATTCCTGCCAGGTTCCTCCACAAGACGAGGGAGACCTGGACAAGGAGACCACAGAGGCAAATGCACAAACAGATTCTTCCAGAAAGGGCCCTCTGTGTGGTTTCTCCTTCCTGCCACAGCCCGTGAGATGCAAATCTGAGCCACCCAGGGCCAGGAAATATGTTTCACAACGCTGATGGGTCTCCTTGGTGCTTTTGAAATCCTATTGTGACCCATGGCTTGGAACAGCTGGACACAACTACTGAAGAAGCTTTTTGGAAAGCAGTTTCATTAGCACACAATATTGGCCTGACTCTGCCCGAAAAGTCAATGGTAAAACTCACAGTGATTTTAATGAGAGAAGAAGTAGGTCAGTACTGGAAAATCTCATGCACAGCCTTTATATTCTGTCACTGATTCCTTGTGGTCCCCAGAGAAAGAGGAATAATTCTGAGTCTCCATGAGCAAAGCAGGGAAGTTTTGCTGCCCGGGCTGGGGTTTTGCTCCCTCTGTAGCAAAGTCCCTTACAGCATAAAGCTCAGCTGTGACACTTGCAAATAAATGGCAATCATTTCTTTGTTGCTGTCCCAGTACTTCAGACCAACTCCCTGAAACAATTTTCCTTCTAAAGAACCAAACCCAAAAGAGCCCAGTGCTGGTAGAGTTTAGAGTTTAGATTAAGATATCTCAGAGTCAGACATACATAGATGTAAGAGCTGCTGCAGGACACACAAGTGTCAAGAATTCCCTTTTAGCCCCTAAGAGGATCAACTCTTAATTCCCTGCCCAAATCAGGTTATAGCACAGCCTGTCCTGCTCAGACTCCGAGGTTTCTCAGCTCCATTTGCAGCCAGAGTTTGTCTTTGCCTAGAATGTGTTACTGGATCGCACACCCCTCCCAGCCCAGCCCCTGAAGGCTTCATTTATTCCTCTCCTATCATTTCCTCTGCAGGCAAACGAGGGGATTCACAGCTGATGATTCGGGCTGGTTGTTCCCCAGCTGGGTTTCCTTCCAAGCCTTTTCCACGCTTTGCCTTTTCCCATGCTTGGGAGCCCAGCGATGTCCCACAAACTCCTGGGCCACAGGAACAAATCAAACACTGCAATCCAAACCACTTCAGACTGGCAGCCTCCTACAGCTGCTGGATCTCCCTAAGCCACAACAAAACTGTCACTGAGATCATCCCCTGCTTCCAAAGCCTTCACGGAAGTTTTCCCCTCTGGCTCGTCGCTGATATCCCCACATCCCTTCAGCAGTGCCGTACACCCCAACCCCGATCCCATTACAGATCCCCGGGCATAAAGAAGGAGCAGTGCTCCCTGCAAGGCTCTGATTTACTGCACAACATCTGTCCACGGCTTGTATTTCCCACTCTGTGCCCAGGAATTGCCCTGCACCACGGGCAATTCACCAGCCCGCTTGGTCAGCCCTGGGAGAGCTTCTGGAGAAAGAGCAGGGAGATAGAAACTGGGGAAGGAACAGGTAGGTATCAACTGGAAAAAGAGCAGGTAAATATAAACTGGAGGAAGAGCAGGTAAAAGTAAACTGGAGAAAGAACATGTAGATATAAACTGGAGAAAGAACACATAGATATAAACTGGAAAAAGAGCAGGTAAATATAAAGTGGAGGAAGAGCAGGTAAAAATAAACTGGAGAAAGAACACGTAGATATAAACTGGAAAAAGAGCAGGTAAATATAAAGTGGAGGAAGAGCAGGTAGGTATAAATTGGGGAAAGAACAGGCAGATAGAAACTGGAAAAAGAACACGTAAATATAAACTGGAGAAGGAGCAAGCAGATATAAACTGCAGGTCTGTCCTTCAAGGTCACCCAATTCCCTTCCAGAGCTGCGTTTCCAAAGCATCAGCTTCCCAACGGTGAGGAACAGCACAACAGAACATGTGAAATTGGATAAACATGGCTAATTCCCAAGGGAATCATAATTGTGACAGTGAAATATGATGGTTTACTAGGTCAAATACTTTCTTCAAAGAAACATGCTTGAAAATTATATTGAAAGCTTGACTTGGACAGATTGCAGGGACCTGATCCAACACTATGGTCAAAGATATTTTTTCCCTGAAGAAATCAGTCACTGCACTACACAGGACTTGCATGGACACGAAAATAAATTAATGTTTATTCTGTTTTATCTTCCTGTGCTAACATCATTAACTGATCCATACTGGTTTGACTGGAATGCCAATCAGGTCTTGTGTAAGTGTTTGCTTGTAATACGTGAGGTCTTAAAAGATAATCTGAAAAGTCAAGTTCAAGCCAAGTTAAAAACCCAAAATGTTAATATTGAAAGTATTTTTAAAGTACCAGCTAGAGATAATTTGCACCTGAGAAAGGAATATTTTCTATCCAGCAGGTAAGACCCTTATTACATATTAATAATGGATTGTAACTTTGTTTTCGTGAAGTTTAACTTTTTTATGCTTCGATATCATTCAGATGGGTCACAAAAGCTCACCCAATATTTTAGGTCCCTGATCTTTATATTTCCATCCTCAAATGACCAAATTAAGGTGTTGCTTGATGAAATTTCCTGACGTAATAGTTTGCAAAGGAATCACAAGAAAGTAGGAGTAGAAGGAATCACCTTGTAGTAAATGTTCACTTCTCTGTCCATCTGAGGTTAAGGAATTCCCAGAACCTCATAATAATCCCAAAACATTCAGAATACAAGCCTGGAAGCCATAAAACCCCGCTGGGCCACAGGAGGGCAGGCAGGAGAGATCAAAGGTACTGCCACTGTCTCAGAACCCTCCATCAGCAGCAGATTTCACAGCTGGGAACGCCTGGATGGCCAAATTATCTGGAGATGTTTGTGCTCACTCACCCACCTCTGTTACAGAGGAAATCCTCTGTTGCTATCAACATAAACAGACATTTTGTAAATAAAAAGGATTTCATTGAAACGATATTTCTATGCATGAGCAACCTGGTCTGGTGGGAGGCGTCCCTGCCCTCGGCAGGGGGGTGGAATGAGATGAGCTTTAGGGTGTCTTCTAACCCAAACCATTCTCTGATTCCATGACCATATAGATAAAATATTAATCATAAATTAAGCACAGTGGCAACCAGATGAATTCCAGTTGGATATCATTATCCACAGTCATCCAGATGTTCTGGAAACGATTCATTAGAGATACATTCTGTAACTATAGAGATAAGGAGTGAAACTGGAGGTCTGGAACACATTTTACTGACCAGGTCAGGATGCAGAATCTTCAGATATGACCAGGTCAGTGGCCTCAGACACTTGGAGAAGATCATCTGATATCCTGGCAAGCTGATGCACACATTAATACACGAAAGAGGTACGAGGGTAGAATTTGTAAATAAAAAAGGTGCTGGCAGCTGCATGATGTCAGCTGTATTTATAATAATAAAGCACTTTCTAGTGAGCACAAACCCCCACAATTTGTGGTGATTAATCCAAACCCCAAGCTAAGTCAGTATTGTTAGCCAAGGGTGATAACATGAGCATATTTCTCTAGCAGGACATCATCCATTGCTGTTTTTCTGGCCTACAACATTCCTGCTTACATTCTTCCATGGCATCTGAATTTGTGTCTGACCTACATCCCACTCCACCCTCAAAGCATAAGAGCTTCTCTGGACACCAGGAAATGTCAGGTTCTGGCCACTTTGAGCTTTCACATTGGATAAAGGAATTTTTTTATTGCCTGCACTGAATTCTCACCTCACAAGTGCTGGTTTGGAGAAAATATTTAAAGACATCCAGCAGCAAAGTGTGCTAAACGAGGGTCCTACCCTTCCCTGGGCCTGCTAAAATCCTGCTGAACCACTGATTACTGGAGCCTCCTCCAGGGCAGAGAAAAAAGTTCCTTGTAAAAGATAAAGAAAACTGAAGTTTCATATTAATATCAACAGACTTTGATCTAGCAATATATCTACCAAATGTTATTCCAGTATCACCCTCTAAATCTCTGTCTCCAAAACGATGTGGATTGTCAGAACTTCATACATAAATTTATAAGGGACCATCTTTAATTTCATGCAAATGACAGTCCTAAATGGCCCTAGTAAAATACTCATTGTCTTCTGCTCCCATAAATTTCAAACTTCTTTCAGTTTTTTCATGAACTCATGAGATGAATCACATTCTAACTGTGCTCATCACACACTGCAGTGGCCTTGGCCTTGCACCATGTTCTTACGCTGAAATATTAAGTTCCAGCCAAAAAAAAAAAAAGTTGATATTCAGCAAAAGTTTTAGTAATGAAAATAAAATTCTCTATAAAGTTGGGAAATTAAATGTTTTAGTGTGGTCTAAATGGATCTCTTATTTGTATGCTTGGGGACATGGGTTAGTGATGGCCTTAATGGCTGGACTTGATGATCTTGGAGGACTTTCCAACCTTAATGATTCCATACTCAGTTCAAATTGATGATTATTTTGGAGCCACATACCCTGCACTTTGAATAATTTGTTAGCTTGTGGGTTTTGTCCAGCAATCTCATTTTTGTTATGACAGTCTCTACAATCCTTCAGAAAAAAAAAAATGACAATGTTTTCCTTCAAAGTGTTTTCTCAGGAGACTGAAATAAAATATTCTAGTGCCTTTATCCAGAAATGTCTGTCTTCAGGACAGAAAAGTAGGAAAGCAAAGGATTTCCCAGCTCCACTCCTGCCATCCTACAGATGTCCTGACCATGTAGTGATAATAAATGTGACTGAGTGGATCCTGTGGCGTGGTGTGAACTTACTGGGACTCCAACACGGCCATAATTTGGAAGATTCCTAACTAACAGCTGGGCCTTAATGAGTCCATTTCCATGCTAGTTATCTCTCATGATTAAAAAAGGACCTTTCAGGTCACCAAGGGCATGATTTGGATTCTTGCAATGCACCCAGAGCCGTGACCTGCTGTAAGAGCTGGGTCACAGGTATAAATAGTTCAACCCAGTTAACACTGGAGAGGTTCATTTACTACATTTAGGGGAAGCAATTCTCCATCTACGCCACCTGCAGAGCTTTGGTGGCTTTGGGGACGTGAATCACACCTGGCAAGGACCTCACAGGTTTTATTCTACATCATTACAGAAGTTCTGCTGCGGGCTTTTAGGGCTGAGAGAGCAACGAAGGCACTGCTGCTGCTAAAGGCACTCAGTTGATTCATAAAACCCACAGCCTCGAATCTTTCCATAAAAACATCCCAGAGGTTGGGCTGGGAAGTCACCACTATGGAATTAGGGCTTGTAATCAGTACGTGGATGGTTCAAGGCCCACACGAACACGAGCAGGGCATTCCCCAAGGTCATGGCAAGAGAAGGGCTTGGAGGGGATGCAGAGCCAGCCCAGCAGCCGCGACTGTGCCCAAAAATCAATGATTAATTTTCACAAGGAGGAAGCGAACCGGTGGCAGAAATGGGCGGGGCTGGGACACCTCTCCCATGGAACAGACTAAAACCAAACCAGACCAAGTTCACCTCTGAGAACATGAAAAGGCCAAACAAACCATGACTAAGGAACCACAGGAAATGATCACAAGGGTGGACATGCTCCTCTTTCCAGTTTATCCACAGAGAGATTGTCAAGTGAGACATTCCTCAACCCCTGCTCGATGACTTTATTTCAGAACGAGGATGTTGTGGTCCTTCTGCATTAAGATACCACTGCTCAAAATGTACTTGTGTGTGTAAATATAAGATTCAGCCTTTAAAATCTTTCTTTTAGGTTGATGACAGTTGTATCACACAAAGTCTCTGTGTCCTAGCAACAACATAACTCTTGCTAAACTCAGGCAATTGGAAAATCAGTCAAATTTAGACACAATTAAGATTAAATGTCATAACTGGTAATGTATGAAAAATACTAGGCCTTTCCAATTTGACTTTTTTTTTTATTCTTCTCTCCATATCTTTCGCAATGATTCATGCAATGACATGAGTAACACATGGAAATAAATGAGAATTGACTTTCGCTAAAATATCTGCATGTAGAACATTAGTTCTTCTCTAAGCATGTCTGGGTGCAGTTCCCATTCTCCTCTGAACCAAACACACACAGTTGATAAAAAGCACAAAGGTATCCGAGCTCCAAAATGGGCTAATTTTAAACTTAAATCACATTTTAAACCTCTAAGACTCAAGCTTCCTAATTTTTTCCTGACCAAACTTCAACCTAACACCATTGCCCAGTCTTTGTTCCTTTGAAACTAAAAGAAGGCAAGATTTAAATTGGAGATGAGAAATAAATTCCTCCCAGTGAGGGTGGGGAGGCCCTGGCACAGGTAGCCCAGAGAAGCTGTGGTTGCCCCATCCCCGGAATCCCCATCCCAACTTTCCTTTTAGGATATTCTGTCAGGAACAAAGTGCCTTCATTTTACTTCCCTTTTATGACATATTTTCCAGCAGTTCTCCCTTTACCATAAATTTTGTAAGCAAAGGATCTCTCCTGTGATCAATTTGTTCTGTTCCATTCCTACCTCTTGTCTTCCTCCCTGCTTATTCTTCTTCCAAAACATCTTTTTATTTAAGGAACAGAGAAATATTGGTATGGAGGAGCCACAGAATTTGCTCATCACTGACACTAACAGAGCTTTGCAAATTCAGATGACCTAAAATGAGCAAAGCATCCTTGTGATCCAACCTATGCTTCCTGCACAATTTTTAGTCAGGAATTATCGTGTCATATCGGTTTCCTTCTGCTTCTTTCCTGACTTAATTTCCTAAAGGGAAAGACATTTTCCCAACATCCTCTCCCAATCCCAGCTGGGCACTCAGCCTCGGACCTGGTGTGCAACTCCCAGGGTTAAAGGAATGCTCATATTTTAGCCCTACCAATAGTTGCCCTGTCAGCCACATCCTTGACATTCATCCTTTGCTCTGAGACTGAGATATGATCTTAATTTTTCCTTATCTCTGGATTGCAATAATCCCTCCCTGATAGATTCGGATCTCGGAATCCCTCCAGGAGTGAAAGCCAGAGCAGGTTTCAGCTCCCAGCTGGGTGCACACGTGATCTCCTGACTCCCAGGGCTCACCACAACGACTCTGTCTTCATTTGCAGCAGCTCCTGCGCAACTTTGCTGGGCAAGGAGGGTTTTCCACAGAAGATTTCAATGCGTGTGTGCGTCTTATCTGAGCCTCTTTTCTCTGCCATCACACCCAGGTGTTCCTTGGACACCTCTGGGCGGCCCCTTCCAGTGTCAAATCCCTATTTTCAGGAATAAATCCCTCCTGATGTCCAACTTGACCCTCCCCTGGCACAGCTCGAGGCCATTTCTCTCATCCCTTCCCTTGTTCCCCAGCAGAAGGGACCAACGCCACCAGGCCACAACCTTTAATAAGAGGATTCCGTGAAAGCCAGCGCGAGAGGGATTCTTTTTCCTTTCTAATTTTCTTAACAATAGGTTGAGAATAAACATTAGGAAGGCCTACAAAATTCACCTCAGCTCATATGCAAATTCCAGCACTGGCAAAAGCCCCAGAGATGTGGTTTGCAGACACTACACGATCTTCCGTGCTCCCTCTGCTCTTGGATAAATTTTCACCCTGCTTGAACTGTGTAAAAAATATGCATAAAGAAGCAAAGGGGAACACTGGAGACGAGAAAAGCAGCCATGCTATGATTAAATATGTATGGTAATGCCAGTGCTTCTGATGGAAGGAAAGGGAAAAACCACTGGCAATTAAGGCCAGGAACACAAGACAACGCATCCACCTCTCTGCAGACTTCTGATATTGTGAGGAGAGTTTCCAAGGAGAAAGCTAATATCACTGTAATCCTTGCTTTTCCCAGTAAAATATATATGTTTTTGCAGAACAGGATGCACTTCTGATGCTGTACCAACAAGTAAATTATTCATAAGAGAAGAGATAAAAGACAGAACATTTCACAGAGTAAAATTTTTAGACTCCCCTATCTCTGGCAGTGTGATCATGCTCGTACTAACTGGGCACACTGGGAATCAAAATGAAGCTCAATTAAGTGGTACAAACTATGCATATAAAATACATCAAGTTGATAAAAATGACAGCTCTCCTGCACCTATGTTTCATCTTTCATGTTGAAGCAGTTCAAGGAGAACTAAGCAAAGATGCAATTAATCAGTGCTCTAACATTGTGCTACTTATCAATATGTGAGTGCAACACCTCAATAAAACAGGATGCTTAAAGGGCTGCTAAATGTATCAATATTCAATTACACAACTTTAATAAAGCCATTAAAAGAGAATTAACAAGAGTTTACTCAGGAAGTATCTCTGTCTGACATTAGGTGGCTCTTTAAACATTTTCTAAAGAAATACAGTAAAAAGCTGCTAAAATATTTATGCAATGCTTGCATTAGTTCTGTTTAACTGGCACAGCAGCAATAATATCAGCAGTTTTAAATGCCCTGCTTCTCAGCACCACGATTATCCACTAGTTATGAGAGATAAATAAATTCCCAGTCTTAGAATGTTAATGCTTTTCATTACAAAGAAAAGATCTCCAAATCCTTCATTAGAGCTCAGAGCCTCGCTAAATCTGGATGCTTCCAGCTCTTTGCTGAGGAACCAATATCAGAGTGTGCTGCAGCAGGAACTGGGCTGGAGATTGCCACCAAGGCTCCTGCCTGCCCAGGTAGCCCAGAGGAAAGTTGGGGCTTGCCCCAAATCTTTGAGCTCAGGCCTCACAGGCCAAGCCTTCCTGGAGAGCTCCGAAAGCAAAGGCAGATTATTTCACTCCCAGAGATTGTGCTGGTGCAGCACTTCTGGGCTCGTGGCTCCTCCTCTATCCCCGGGTAACAAAAAGCCTCCCAGGACTTGTTAAATTAGCCAACGTAATGAAGTCCAATTCTGTGTTATTTGCACAGGGACTGGAAAAGATTTCGTGTTTCCATGTACATAAACAAAACCTGGCTCAGCACACCAGGGAATTAAGAGGTTTATAAAATATAAAAGACATTCACATTAATCTGTTAAACAATTCATTCTCTACCCTGCCCTTTCCTACTAAGAGAATTCATTAGTTCTGAAAAATATGTATTTGCTGCTGGCTCTGGCAACTCAGTGCTGGTCTCCAGCACCTTGGGGCTCTCCGGGAGGACACTGGTGCTGCCCCTGGGGCACTGGGCCGGTGGCACGAGCACGGGAAGAAAGGGAAGGTGCAAGTGTTCCCTCTGCCTATTATTCAGAGGTTTTGGGTGCATAACAATGCCAGCTGTGCTGCAGGAAGAAGGACAGACTGCACCATTGCTCTGAATTAAATTATCAGGAGGTGTGGGAATGAAACAAATAAATTCACACCCTGGCAAAACCCAAAATAAAGCAGTTCCTCTGACGCTGCCCAGACAATGGTGAGGATTTTTCTTCCAGGAATTGCTAAACTCAGGGAAAATGTTGGTTTCTTGCAGGACAGATTGGGCAAACTTCATCAGCATAAACCCATCTTTGCACTGAGGCCCCCACGACTCCTCTCAAGGAACTACTGCAATTTTGATGGATACTCCTCTAAATTAGTGTAAAAATCCATATTTCTCTTTGGAAAATAACTGCACTTATTATTTGACAAGATAGAACAGGTGCTATCAAGTAAAAACATCTTAACTTGCTTTGTTTTCCTTTTAAAAAGGTCATTATATCAAATCACCAGGCCCCTGAGCTCAAAGGAAGTCAAACACATGCCCTGCTTGAACATCATCCACAGAATGCTTTGGAAAGACATTAATTTACCACAATTTGCATCCACAAAACAAAGTGAGGAAGACTTTTAAAGATGATGCAGCTCATCTATGAACAAAGATTGTATTAATCCAACCCCAAAGCGAGAGAAAACAGCAGCTACTTTTTCCTGACTGCTTTGTTTTCAGAAGACACCAATAACTACCCACTTCTCTAATAAAACAATTAAATCTTTCTCGCACATCCCCCCCTCTCCTCCCCAAATATTTTTGTTGCAGAAGTGTTTATGTTGCAATCACTGCTGGGTTTTACGCTACCTCAACACTATCACCCAGATAATAACGTGGTATCATTTATTTGTAGGGGTAAGAGATACATTCCATTTTTCATTCCTTGTGTAGCAAGAATCCCTGCTTTTTCCTAGGTTAGATTTTTATTTGTCCAACTACAAGCTATCAGAGGGGTCTGGGGAACTTTTTAAATGGCTGTGGCTTCCAACAACCCAATCTTGAACTAGATCCGTTTTAAATCTAAACAAATCAGGTTACACCTAAACAGGCATTGGTGGGAGATTTGCCCATTTTTCAGCCGAATGCAAGGGATCCGATCACTCTTTATTTTCATATTTATGGCAGAGTGATCTCTCACGCAGCGAGCGTGAGAGTGTCCCTTGCAAAGCCCAGACCCAGCCAGGAGACACCTCCAACGCAGGAAACACCGCGGAGAGAAATGCGCGCACTGGATTCCTGAGTCACCCCGAGACATTTATTAAGCACCGAGCTGTGCTTTTACAACTGGTCTCCATCAGAGATATTTCATCTGTTACCAGAGCGTCATCTCTCCTAATGACTCATAATGCAGCCTCATTCCATTGAGCTTGATTTCCCTGCCTCATCAGCCTCTTGTTCTCCAGGGGCAAAGCTGCTCTTTTCAGCATGCTCAGCCCACAGAGAAGTGGCCATTAACTGCAGTTCCTCATTATGTAAGAATCAGCTAATCAAGACTGACCAAGACATAACTGATGTTGTGATTGAGGAAAGGGAGACATCTGCTTGGAATTATCCAGCCCGCTGTTTCAAAACTGATAAGGCATTTACTGCCTCGGTGTTCAATTAGAACGGGAATAAATGGTTTCGGGGGCTGGCTGGGGGATGTGGAGTTTGCTTCACCAGTGGCTCGGGAGGGGGAGAGGGATGGAAGGCACAAAGTGCAAGCAAGGCCCAGTGCTGAGGAGAAAAGGCAGAACTTGTCTGCAAACCACGTCAGCACCAGGCACAGCTGACAAATTCTAGGCTGTATTTGAGGGCCTGTGTGTAATGTAAAGAAAACTGTCATTTCCATGGTTTTCAGGCTTAGTTGTAAAAATATTTCCACTTCCATTTCCTAATTCCCATCCAGTTGTGTATTTTTTTCTTTATCTAATATCCAGAGTAAAACTAACATTCAAATGTATCAAATTCATTTCTGATATGAACGGGAAGCCATTCCCCTGAAGTCAGAGAGGGCTGTATATAAGTATTCCTGATTAATTTGGTGATGGAGCTTGCTTTTTTATTTCTAAATGTCACATGCAGCTTTTCTGAAGCCGAAAGTTTACATGTTTTATCAGAGCTCAGGAAATACATCTTCTTATCCTTTCTTTTTACAGAAAAAAAACTGTAATAAAACATGACCTTTTTATACGTAAGCTGTAACAGAATATGCTGGGCAGATAAAATATGTAACATGAGAAAGACTGCATTGAAACTGAACCCTCACTGGGGCTGTAACTGAACATAACTCTCGTTGCCCTTAGGGAAAGGAGGAGCATCAGATAGGAAGAGGACACTGTGCTTTTCCTGGACCGAGCAACACCGAGAGACTGCAAATATGTGCGGCAGATGAAGGAACAGGCAGGCTCTGCTCTCCTCCCACGAGGACTGGGAAGCACAAATCGCCAGGAAGAGTCCCATTCCAGGGGATCATTCCAGTGTTCTCCAGTTCCTTTATTCCTACCAACACTTCCATGCCCAGCCGGGTACTCGGGCTTTTCACAGCTACTTCAAATGAACGAGGAGCAGGTAGCAAGATAAAAGCACAGGAATAAATTGGACCCATTTCTTGAAGGAATCTGTCTGGATTACTGAGGCCAGACATCAAAGAAGGGGGGAAAAAAGCACCCTCTTGCCAAGCTTATGTTTCCATATATGTATTTCCTCCCCACTCTTCATAGGCACTCTGCTTTTTGCATCAGCCCTCTTGGCCGATATCGCAACACTCGCATGCTGCTTTTCATCTTCAAAAGGTGAACAAATTCATCCTCCAGGCTCTCAAAATGTGAGCAAATTCATCCTCGAGGCTCTGCTGGGAGGAAATGAGATAAATAAATGCGGGGATCCCTCCTTCCCTGCGGGGCGGTGGGAGATGGGTTGGCTGGGACAGGGAGCAAGCACCTCCTGGCCCCGCGTGCTCTGCAGCCAGGGATGGGTTTGGATTAATCCAGCAGCACTTTCTGCCATCCTCAGAGCCCCAAGAAGCTGCTCTGTCACTCGGAAAAGAACTGACATTTCCTGGAAAGAGTCTCAAACTCAGTGTCCAGCAAAGTGTCTGCTTCTCCTCTGAATTCAGCCTCATACGCAGAAGAATCTTGTCCTCAAGTACCTTTCACCTGCCGCCTTCTCTGTTTCTTCCCTAATTTCTTAATTTTTTTTTTTTATTCTTATTCTATCTTTTCCTTTCCCTTCTTTTATTTTCTGAAGAGGCAAAGCTCCCCTCAGCCGGTGCAGAGAGCCAGCTGAGCTCTGCAGACATGCCTGCAGCCTGAGTCACGCGCGCCGCGCTCCAGCCATGGAAAAGGAGCCCTTACATCAGGGAGGCTGAATCGGATCCTGCCCAGAGAAACATCCAGGAATCATACTCTGCTGTGGACACCAGGCATTCACTCCTCTCCCCTGCTTTCCCTCCTCTTTCCATGGATTTTGTGACAGAGGAGGACCCCAAGGTTTTTAGAGACCGGTCTGTGCACATTGGCCACCTTCCCGGCAGCCCTGGCAGCAAAGAAATGCTTGAAATCCTGAAGGCTGCCCTGCTGTGCCTATGGAAATTCATACACACCTGGAAATCCCTCTCAAGGGAGCTTGGAAAAAGGGGAAAAAAGAGAAAACAAAGAAGAAAAAAGAAAGAAGGAAGAAAGAAAGAAAAAAGGGGAAAGAGAGACAGATTAATGAACATTTACAGGGAAGTTCCTGCACTCAGTTCCTGACTGAGATCTTAAAAGGAAACTGAGGTGTGAACTCTCCATGAGAACAGCACGACCAGTGTCTCCTCAGCCCCTTAAAAAAAATCCCTACGCTCCATTTGTGACACAAATTTGTTCTTTTAAGGCTACAGGGATGTAAAACCATCTCCCAGGACCTCAAAATACAAATCACTTGGTGCAGATGTGAGGGGAAGACTTTTCTGTAAATTCCATGACCACAGCATGGCAAAGCTGCCAAACCTTAGGATTTAAGCATGACTGTGACAGCATTATCAGGAGTTTGCTGTTGGTTGGTTGGTTTTTAAAAAAACTTATGACGCAGCAGAAAAACCTTGAGGACATGAATCTCAAGTATTAGAATGGAAGACATGATAAAAAGAATCCTAAATCTTGCATGTTGCTTTTTGAATTTTTTTTTTTCTGTTGTGATATCTTTTCCCAGTTTGTTCTGACATGGACACACGTCGCCAGGTCTTCCTCCTCCTGCTCCTGTTATCTCCCTTCTGCTACATCCGCCCCCCCCAAGCTAAAATCCCAGGAGGCAAACTCATGGAAGGGACAATTCCATGAATCATAAAATGATGGAATGGTTTTCGTTGGAAAGGAACTTAAAACTCATCCAGTGCCACCCCTGCCAGGGGCAGGGACACCTTCCACTATCCCAGGTTGCTCCAAGCCCTGTCCAGCCTGGCCTTGGGCACTGCCAGGGATCCAGGGGCAGCCACAGCTTCTCTGGGCACCCCGTGCCAGGGCCTGCCCACCCTCAGTTTTGACTTGAAAACTCATTAACAGTCCCCGCTATGTTTCTGAAGCCAGAAAGCAATACCCACAAGTGTTCCTGAAAACCAGGAGAACCCTCTGGGGGCCGGCCTGGTCCCTTCGCAGGTGTTGTGAGGAGGAGCTCCAACACCTCGGGCAGTGCGGGGGCACTGAGGCTGCAGAGCAGAGCTCGCCCTTTCCCCTTTGCCGCTTTGAGACGCCGCTCACTCTTGTCAGAAACAAATTTAAAAAAACCCCAGCAAGCGAAAGGATTCTGAAACCTGCCCAAGGAGCAGAGAGAAAAACAACGTGAGGAACCCTCGGGAGGTGTGTGAGCCAAGCCTGGCTCCAGCTGGACCCTCCCATGCTTTTCCTGCCAACCTGCACAGCGACCTGGGACGCGCGGCGCTCCGCGCCACGTGGGCTGCGCCATCAGCAGGAGATTACGAGGTTTCCAGAAGGTTTTTATCTCCTGTCTCCCCCCTAGTTATGACTTTACCCTCCTAGGGGATCGCATGTTGCCGTGTGCTCCTTGTCATGGCGCTGGGGCTGAGCTCAGCCCGCCCGCAGAGGGAAGGAGGGAACAACATTCCTGCTCTTTCCCCATGGCCAGCTCTGCTCCCGACCTCTCTGCTGAGCCACGGCAAAGGGAAGTGCTGAAAACCTCACATTCTGCACTGCAAGGGAGGTTAAAACATAGCTTGGAAAATAGTGGAGTCTGCTGCTGCAATGTATTCAGAGAGTGGAACCTGAAGTAGGCTAATTCTTTATTAAATTTATTAACATTTGCCTCTCTATTATTGTTATGTTTTTGACCGGAAGGGACAGCTCAGGATTGCTCTGACTGACAGAGTGAAAAGGCAAAAGCCTTGGGTTCACTTGGCTCAAAGCTGCCAGCTGATGACACTCTGGAAGCCCAGGAAAACACTCGTGCAGAGAAACCAGCACCTGTCCCACCCACCAGACTGATTTTGTGTGCTGTGTGAACAAGGGCTGGAGCTCCGCAGAACACACAGAAGTGTTAGACTTCCCACATCTCAGTTTTCCCAGAGAAAAGGGTTTGATCCCTCAGCCCTTCCCTCGTGCCCAGGCTGCAGAGCAGGGGCAGAGCAGCACTGACTCCCCTGACCCCCCCTGTGCCCCTAAAACCAGGGTTTGGGATGTGAGTAGGACACAGCCCTCTCTTCTCTCCAGGGAATTTGGCACAGCCCCATTATCCTGCTGTTCTGTGGGCACGGGAAGAGAAGGTTGACCTTGACAGATATTATGACAGTCAGCCACGAAAAGGTCTCAGAATTTGTATTTCTGAGTCTTTTTATCCTCTCCACTTCCAGCATATCAGGATTTAATATCTGCTTTCACTGCTCCTTTCTTTTGGTGTACTCAGGGAAGGAGTTGGAACTCCTCATGGGGAGCTCCTCATGTTTGTGGGGCTTGGAACTAGGTGATCTTTAAGGTCCCTTTCAACCCAAGAGTTTCTATGATTCTGTGATTCTAAGAAGGTAAAAAAAAGACCAAGAAACGAGCAGTTTCTCTCCTGAAGAGGCTGAACCCTTTCACTCCAAAATGACACAGCCAGAGGTAGCCCTGACCACACAACCTCATCTACCATTGCTAAAAATCACAGAACAAACCTTGGTTTCTCAATGCCCATGCTAAATACTTCATTTTTATACCACAAACCCGTGGGAAATACCTGTACCCTTAGAGCCACAGACTGATCCCATTTTTACTGTAGCTGTGGTAGCCGAATTGCCACATTTCAGCTTGGTTTACACCATCTGACTGGTGCCACTGCAGGAGGGGAAAAACCGTTCCTTCCATTAAAGTGAAACTTTTACTTCAATTATGGTGAAATCCCAACTGTCAGCTCAGGCTGAAATGCTGCAGTACAGCTGCCAGCTCCAGCACTCGCAGATAAAACAGGCTGAGGTCACAGTTTTTTGGCTAAGACACAGCACAGAATTATAATAGCAAGTATATTCTGACAGGTCCCAGCTCTCTGTTTGGGATTTGTTTGTTTAGATTTGTTTCTCTCTCCGTATTTCAAGCCATTGATTCTATAGAAGCGTGTCAGTTCATTAACAAATCTCGTCAGCTATTTTCTTTGGCGCTGGGCATGGGTTGTTTCCCTGCTAAATGAATCCAGCTCCAATGTCACTTGCACACCAATCAGTGTTCCCATTCAGGGAGGTCAGGCAGAAAAGTGGAGAGAAAGACTTCTTTTCTTCGAACCAAAAGGGAAAACAAAATATTGCTGAACTCTGAAGCCCCATTGGAGCTGGTCACATCAGCACTGTGCATGAAGATGGCTACTGCCTGATTTCCAGCCCAGGGAATGCTGCTGGAGCCTCCTCAGTCCTGGGGAAAAGCTTGCAAAGTGACCTTCAACACCAGGCCATGACATCCCAACCCATCCTGGGTACCATGTCCCCATGAAGAAGTGGAAAATGTGCAAGGGGGACAGTCAGAGATGATCTAAACCTCTGGAGATCTCTGGGATCCTAAGGGATTTATAGGATAAGATGGAAGCTTATACCGCAGCCTGAGGTGGATTTTGTCTCCTGATAAAATTGAAGAATTTTTACAGAGGGAATAAAAGGCAGCAATGTAACCTCATATATTGCCTTTTTTTATATTGCTTTGTTAAGGCTGGGCTATAAACCTGACGAAAAGGAGCATAAAATGATGGGGAAATGAAGAGTGAACTCAGCTCCTGTGAAATATTCCAGCTTTTTCTTTCCATTGCCATGTTCCAGTGGACACTGCCAGTGGCCCAGCAGCCACAGCACACTGATCTCACCCTCTCTGCTCCCTCTGCAAAGCTGCAGAGTGAAATCCCAGGGAAGGAAACTGTCTGGGACACACCTGGGATGTTCTTGATGTCCTTGGGGCAAAGCCGTATGCCCTGCATACTCATCTCAGCTTTTATCCTTCTGTGCCCCGGCCTCAGGTACACACAGGAGTCAGCACTGGGAAAGCTCTCCAGCATCTGTTCAGAGTTACATTTCTTTGACATTCATAATTATGACCTTTGTCAGCAGCTCGTGTAAGCATGAAATTAACTTTGAAAATCAGTAATTCCGCTGACTTCACCTGGGTCGCTCACGTGTTTAAAGTTAAAAGAGCACTTAAGAGCCTTGCTGCACACAGACCTAGCCCTGACAGAGTGCAAAACGTTTCCAGTCACAGACAAGCAGCCAGTAGCCACAGACTGTTCCACTCTCCAGCTCAGATTTAATCTTCCAGGGGCTCTGTTTCACCGACACCGCCGTGAACTGCTTCCCTCTAAGACCCACATGCTGCAATCAGCTTTCAAGGGATTTCCAAGTGCATACATTACTGTCCCTTGCACACCATCAGAGCATCAGTATTACTGATGTAATGCACCCCAGCCCAGTCAGCTGCTCCAAAAAGTGGTTTATTTTGCAGCTGATCGATGGTTTGCTGATTCTGGAAATCTCTCCATATGACAAGTGTTTCTAAAACATTTAAGGTACTACAGAGCTGAAGGTTCTCAAGAGTGCAATCATCTTTTGCAGCTAAATCATGGTAAGGAATGTACTTGCAACGTGAGCTCGCTCGCAGGTTTTCTGCCTGCGACAAATTGAATCCACCGCAAATAATTTTGGGGTTGCAATTACAAATGGGCAGTGCCTGGGAATTAATCACTGAAGTATTTAATGAATAACCACAAAAGTGATCTCAACAGCTGCAAGCCATCGAGAAGATTTCAAACCCTAGGCTGCGAAGTCAGGTACCAGTAACTCTTCCAGAAGTCACTCAGAACATCTTGCCCAGTACACATGAACACATTTTGATGAGTCTAAATATCAGAAAACACCAAACTGACATCCAGTATTTCCACAGATAACAGATGGTTTCACACGTTGCTCCCCACTTGGGGCTGCCTAATGCATCTGAATCATGTTTTGAAATATAACTCAAGGTTTGGAAAATCTCTAAGGTTTTCAATAAATGGAGTTTAATGTCAAGACTACTCGAAGCAGCTGTTCCTCCTAGCCATGGAAAATCACATCCAGGTTTTTTTTTTGCATGACCCAATGCAGAAATTATGTAATTTAGGGGTCCCATGCACCTCCACCCCCAGCACGCTCCAAGGAATAACATGCTTTACACGAAGCCACAGAAAGATAACAGCACACATCTCAGAGCTTCGTGTGCTGCCACTTTTCACTCCAGACGAGGTGTTTGTGTTTCTCTCCCCACTCCTCCCTGCAGCAGGTGAGTGATGGCTCAGTGCTCGCAAGCCATTTGAGCTGCACGTTCCACACCAACAACAGGAGGAGGGAGCAGGGGCTGTGTGCCCAAGCGCGGCCTCGGAGATTCCCCGGAAGCAGGGATGGGAACACCGCTCCCTTCCCCAGGTTTTTGATGAGCTTCTCACACCTCTAGACTCCAGAGCCCACAGGTCCAGCCTGGCCTGCTGCCATCAGATGTTTGCTCTGCAGAAATGCAGGCTCTGATTTCTGTCCTGGGCATTATTTGTCACCCTGTGCCCCTGCAGACGCCCTGGCGGCAGCAGGGCGCTCGTGCCCCCTCACCTCCTGGGGCACCACTTGTGTCTTCATGCCAGTGACAACAAACCCAACACCAGCACTCCAGGCAGAAGAAACACAAGCACAACTTCCACAGAGAAGCACAAAGACCTGGGGATTGTTGTCCCTGGGAAGCACAGCTCAGTCCTGCAGACCAGTGTGTGGTTGTGATTTACAGAAACAAAAAACTGACCTACAGGCGCACACGCTGACAAAACTTCTGCATGGTCTTGCAACACTCAGACCATCACTTCTCAGGAAAATCAAAGTCAGAAATTCAGAAGAAAAGGGCAAAATGATTTTGTAAAACCATGACCACCTTTTTCCTGTGGTTTGGGGTCTGTGAACTGCCTCGTGTGCAACCCAGGCAAGGCTGATTGTCTCATTCCACAGCACTGCCTCAAAGCTCCTGCCGGGATGAGGAACCTCGTGTTGTCAACACCACACACAGCTCTTCCAGAATGCACAGCTTCAGCTGGACACCCCACTAAACTAAAGAAATAATCTCAGTTTACCTCAACTGAAAAATAATCATTGATAAATGTTGTATTTCTTAAGGAGCATATCTCAACATCTCCAAATCCACGCAGTCAGGCAGACGCCCATAGAAGTAATTTACTGTGCTTTCCTGCCCTGCTTCTAAAAGAGGTGGAGATTGTATCTTACAATCTTCTAAATCTGACTTTATGACAGGTACAAGAGAGTTTGGTATGTTCAGCAAAGCCTGTATTAGCAGTTTTATGGCTTTTTATGTTTTTATGTTCTTTTAATCGCTGACATGGAATGTAAATAGTTTCCTCAATTGCTGCATACTTCCCATTCCTGCAGGAAGGCACACCCTTTGACAAAGATTAAGAGAATATAAAGTTAAATCCCTGCTTACTAAAGGAATTAAATTCTCCTCTAGCTACTGGAACACAGCAACCTGTGCATGGGGGATCTACACACCCTGCAAGGACAGGTTCTCAACAACTAAGGAGCATGAAAAGTAATATCAAGGAAGCTCGAGTTCTGGGCTTGATGTCGAATAATAAAGTGAGCTGGAATTTATCACAACTGGGTAACGTTAGCGTTCATCCGAATGACTGGGAATAAAAAGCATCTTGTGTTGTTTTACTCCAGAGGACTAAAGAGGTGCCCCGTGGTTTTCCATTGATGTTTTCCATCCCCAGCCCGAGGCAGGATGTCCCCAGCCTCCCCTGGGCATTTGCTTTCGCATTCCTTGCTCCTAACACATAAAACTGCATCGCTCCCGTCCACGCTCTCTATTAAACTGAAAAAAATACCTTTGTGGCTTAAAATTCCCCAGCAGGGGAACCTACGGAACTCACAGATCCTTGGGAACAGTTATAAACAGTTTTCCCTAGGCTGAGAGAGATCTTGGGTTTGCCTTTGACAAACAGCATGCAGTTGTCCTGATCTGGATTCCCACGATATATCCTTGAGGTCCTCGTAGAGGAAAATGGAACAGTTGTGGGATAGACAAAGACTTTGATGCCTTTTTTCCATTTGTCATGGGCTTCCAGAGCAGTGATTTCATTCCTGTATGGTTTTGTATCCCTTTAAAAACTATGCCCATGGGACCATGTCTACAGCAGCCTCTGATCCCTCTCTGAAATCTCTTGGACATGAGCAGGATTTGCCAAGAGCACATGGAAAAAGATGCACAAAAACAAGGGCTCAAGCCCAGCATTGGTCCTGGGCCTCATGAACAGCACAACCATCCCATCATCAGCCCCTTGCCAGCAAATCCGGAGAGCTCTGTTCAATATTCCAGCAGGGTTTAAGCCCAACGTCTTGACTCATCATCCCTGATCAACACTGCATGGAAAAAATCATGGGTGCAGGCAGCATTAGGAGGGATGAGTACTCCCTAGAAAATTCCAGAGACTGTAGGATATTCCAGATCACTACAAATAAAAGGCTTTACCACAGGAAAGAACGAGAAATCCAAATCAAGTACACAGGAAAAGCCTGAGAGGCAACATGTTCATTTTCAGCCCCACATAAATACACACAACCATAGAGATTCCTGCTCTATCAGCAATGCACAAACACCCATAATCCAAACTGGAACAAAACTCTCTCGTTAGGGGACTTTTTGTAGGGGACCAGTAGCAAAACTGGCCCCAGGTTAATTTTAAACCATCAATTTTAAAATTATAACCCTTCTCTGAAAGTACGAAGTGACCATGCAGCGGGGTACTTACTCATTCCTCTCCAGATCGATGACCAGTTGTTTATTTTCAGCTTGAATTACAAACTGCAGCAGTGCTGGGTGGTTCTGAAAAAGGAACAGAGTTGGTTGAGTCCAAACCCAGACCCCACCACCCTGCACCTGGTTCTGCCGAGGCAATAGACTGATCATGGAAGCATGGAATGGTTTGGGTTGGAAGGGACCTTAAATATCATGGGGCAGGGACACCTCCCACTGTCCCAGGCTGCTTCCAGCCCCACCCAGCCTGGCCTTGGGCACTGCCAGGGATCCAGGGGCAGCCACAGCTGCTCTGGGCACCCTGTGCCAGGGCCTGCCCGCCCTCCCAGGGAACAATTCCTTCCCAATATCCAAGATGTATTTCAAAATTTTAAGATGTCTTTCAAGCCTTTCTTAAGGCATAATTAAGTTCCAGCTTAAAAGAAAAAAGAAGTGGCGTTGCAGCAATTAAGGTCATAGAACATCCTGAGCTGAAAGGGACCCATAAGGATTGTCAAGTGGAAAAAATGTGAAATATCAATAAAAATATGGTCAACAGTACTATCAAGTATCTCTGTGACAACAATAGACAAAGTATTTATGCATATACCAGTAATTATTTAAGAGAACTTTCTAAACATGACATCAGCAACAGAGCCCACAGAAATCCCAGCTGCACTCCAGCACGGAGCAGGAATAATCAGGACATCTGGAGTGCATTTTCAGCACCATCATGACTGCGTGCAATCTTCATATTGCCTTTCCCCTGATTATAAAAACCAAGTCCTTTTTCACCTCAAGAATCCAAAGGTAAATCCAGTAATTTTTTGGGGGAGCTGTGAGAGAGGATCTGAAGCAGTGGAGGCCTAAAACCTTGCAGGAAGGGGCAGTGCACCTACACAGGCTCTGGAAACTGCACTTCCAGGGAGGAAGCACGATTTGCAATATGCTGCCTACTCTTAATCCAAAAGGCTCAGCTCACATATATTTTAAAACTGTTTACATTTAACTTAACATTTCATTAAACAAACTCACTGGATTGCGCGACAGCATTTCCTTGTTTGAAATTCCAACAGTAGCTCCATAAATCAGCTGTTCCCCCGTACGCTCAAGATGCTTTTGTGGAGATTTATGCCAGCCAATTGCAGCAAGATCATTTTAGGGTTCTAGTGTTTAATTGATTTACTAAGAAATGGGTCTGAATTCGAGATTGCTACAGCGGGGTCCCAGTGGGGCCTCTGGGACAGACAGAGCATCCCTGCCCTTGGAATGCAGGGATTTCCAAATAGTTTGAAAAATTAGAGATGTTTATTAGAAAGTGAAATTATTGGGAGGCTGTCATAGACTAAACAAAACTGTTCAAATGAGAAATAGCTGAGAACTCCCCAGTGCTCTCAGGCTTTATTAAGCCCAGACTGGGAGGGAGATACCATTGCTTTATCCAAAGTGTCCTGCTCGTGCGAATCCAAACGTGCTTTCCCAGCAACAGCATTGAAATTCTGCATCTCTGTGAACTCTGCAGAAACCAGATCCCACTAGAATGCTAAATAAATGCTTCAGACTATCCTTGGCACTCAGCAAACACATGGGAGTCATTTATTGGCATGAATATTTAGAAGCAGTGTTGATTATGACTTTAATATTAGTCCATTGCTTCCAAAACCCGTGAGATCTACAGAATATGGAGTTTTGAGAGAGTAAACCACAATTAATTACAATATAACACAGTAAATAATTAAGATATTGCAGTGGCACAAATGGATTCTTTTCAGCTGAAGGCCCTCTTAATATGGAAATGACAACTATGTTTATTCATGAGTTCACAGTGGTACTTATTTGACAGTCAATTGATGTTGGTAAAGTTGCAAAGTTAAAAAAGCAGCTGCAGAATAGAACAGGCTGTTACAAGACAAAATCATCTCTCAGAGAGTTCCTAAAGCTGAAACTTCTTATGATGGAGCACAATAATGGCCCCAGTTATGGATGCTGCATTGCTTTGCACAAGACCCAGGTTCAGAATCTTGCTTCACCATCGATTTTTCTTTCAAACAAATGGCTCATTTCCTCCTTTTCCATCTGGGAGGAGATGAGACTATACTTTTTCGTAGTCTGACTGGAATTCGTAAGCGCAAATACAGCAAAAATTACCCACTGCACAGGTGTTAGGGTGGCTACAAACAGAAACACTTGAAATTATAAATTTCTAATGGCAAAGAAAAATGAATATCTTTCACAAAGGGCATTTGAGGTTTGTGTTTTGGCTTTTCCTCCTCTTTTTTAATCCATACACCTGTGAAATCAATCCAGATTTTTTGTTTGTTTCTTTGGGCTTTTTGGGGTTTTTCTTGCAGTGGTTCTGGAGTCTCCCCTAAAGTATTTGCACATTTCTGCCACAAATCCTTAAAAGTTCATTTTAAATCCCCTGAAACACTGGGATACCCTCCCTTTAGAATTAATATTTTCAAAACTGAGTTGCAGGGTGAAATGGGAATGACTATAAATACCGATATTAGAGCACTGCTTTGTATTTTCCACTCAGAATAATCGAAAAAGCACCTTGTGGCGGTACAGAGCCTCCTGTTCAGAAAGTTTGAGAAAGAGCCACTTGTTGTAAGTCTTCCTTAAGAACCACAAGAATAATTTCTATGCTGGTGCCACAATTTATTTCCATATTGATCCCTTTAAAATTATTGACCGTGGAAGCCAAGTAAACCTGATGAGAGTGGCATTATTTGAACCATAATGAGGAATTTTGTGTGGTTCTACCTTCTTTTCTCCACAGACTCAAGTTTTCTAGTTCTCTCCTAAAACTGCAGTTTGCTGCTTTCCTTTTTGGCAATGTTTTTTTTTGTGGCATGAGAGAAGATTTCATCAATGCACACAATCTTTTCCCTGATATTCTAAGCGGCCAAACTGACTTCAGGATGATTGAAGTACGAATCTCCATAACTTTCCCCCTTATTTACAGGATTTACTTCCAAAATCTGCATCAAATTGTATCAAAAAAACAGGAAAAGCATTTCCCCCCTTAATTTGCTCCTTCCTTGCTTGGAGCTGAGGGGTTTTGGTTGGGATTGATGTTAGTAAAACCTAATATTATGAAGGAAATTAGTGAAACATTAAGTCAAGGTCAAGCAAGAATTCTCACTGATAAAGGAGAGTAAAAAAAGATAATAAATCAGTACTTGATTAACTAGAAGATGAGGAGACAGCAGCCTATTTCTGCATCAGAAAAGTTCTGCAGTAAAACTACTTTAACTAGTACATGTATTTAAGTGCTACTTTTATTTTTTCCTTTTTAAATCTCATTGATGTTCATATAGAAAGAGAAGATGAAGGATGGTTTGAGGATTAAGGGCTTTGCCTGTCACTGTGGGGATGGTGTTGGGAATACTGTCTAATAATAATGATATCTAGCCTCAAAATAACCCATTTTTATTCCTGAAATACTTGTGGAGAAGATACATTTGGAGATGATTTGTTCACCTCGGTGGGATGCCCATTCTGAAATTGGAATGTAAAGGAGTTGTGACAGAGCAGAATCTTAATTATCGCTGGTTCCCCCCTCCTTTGGGCTGTGATCCCATGGCAGGGCTGTGAGCTTTTCCCCTCATACTCCCTGCTGGGATTGGGAGAGAAGACTCCAAGTCATTTCTGATTGCATTTGAACAGCAGAAAACTGATGGAATGGAGAGTCCTAACACATCTGTCCTTGCAGCTTCCTCTCTATTAAAAGTAAAGGATTTTATTGGATTGAGATCCATGAGTTAGATCAGCACAGACACCTTTAAATAAATTCTAGCAATTACATAATACAAATAAAGGGAAATATCTACAGATAAGGAAAAGAGTGAAAATGAACTCAAACCAGCAGCATTAATTCGTTTGGAAACAGAAATGCATTTTCAGCTGTACCCAGTGCCCAAATCCAGTATTTGGGGATAGAGATCAGCACAAGAAATAGAACCAAAAGGGGTCATTTTGCTTCTCTGGTTTCAAAGTTTTAAATTATATCCTGACAGGGTCAGACTGAAATGGGCAGGTTTGTTAAATCCAGCAAAGTGGTTTCCAGGCCCTCCAGAGCTGGTATTAACTTTGCTAAAGGCAGCCCTGCACCAGGCTCAGTTTTGTATGTGGCCAAGGTGACCTAGGCCCATGCAGTGCTGAAATGGGTCAAAATTGGCAAGGCAGAAAGGAAAAAATAATAATTATGAGGAGAATTATGGATTGTAATTAGTTGCATGCAACGTGGCTCCTGACATTCCACAGGGAGATAAATAAAGAGCAGCAAACCCTCACAGAGCCTGGGCTTCAGTTTGAAGGCAGAAACCACATCGAGTCAAACCAGATTCAGTGACTGGATAGACAAAGGACTCTACCAGGGGATAATTTGGGAGCATTTCTTCATCTACAGTTTTAAACTGTGCTAAAAGCACTGATGTTTGCTGTATGAGTAAGGCCCACTGTGGCGAGACCCCGCCTGGAGCAGCGTGTCCAGCTCTGGGAGAGGATGAGGACTTGGAGCTGTTGGAGAAAGTCCTGAGGAGGCCACAGAGATGATGAGGGAAATGGAGCCCCTCTGCTCTGGGACAGGCTGGGAGAGCTGGGGGTGCTCACCTGGAGAGGAGAAGCTCCAGGGAGAGCTCAGAGCCCCTGCCGGGGCCTAAAGGGGCTCCAGGAGAGCTGCAGAGGGACTGGGGACAAGGGCTGGAGGAACAGGACACAGGGAATGGCTTCCCACTGCCAGAGGGCAGGGATGGATGGGATATTGGGAAGGAATTCCGGGCTGTGAGGGTGGGCAGGCCCTGGCACAGGGTGCCCAGAGCAGCTGGGGCTGCCCCTGGATCCCTGGCAGTGCCCAAGGCCAGGCTGGACACTGGGGCTGGGAGCAGCCTGGGACAGTGGGAGGTGTCCCTGCCATGGCAGGGGTGGCACTGGATGGGATTTAAGGTCCCTTCCCAACCCAAACCTTCCTGTGATTCCATTTTACCTTCTCCTTTATGCTCCTGAAAACAGAAATTCCAACATAAACACTAAGGGTCATGAATTTGTTGTCTCCTAAGCACAGCTCTGGAAATTAAGGGCCTGTGGGCTATGTCAGGCAGTCACGTGCCACACAAATAGAGATGTTTTTTCTTGTATCAGAAGAGTTAACACCAGGAAATAGAAACTGCATAACTGGGGAAAGAGTCCATTATTTCCAGTAGGGATAAATTCCATGCCCTTTTTTTGCTATCTATGTGAAAATACCTTTTATTTCCCTCATTTGTCACACACTGCTGTTCTGCATTGGTGCTAAAAGGTGTATTTACAGTATCAGGTCTTTGGGCTGATATTATTCCTCCACTATCTGTAAAACGCAAAAAAGGGAGAAGCTGGGAAATCTATATGAAATAAAGTCACTCAGGGAATCTTACCATGGAAACTGGAACTCAATCCAACAAATGCAATATGTCTACAAAATATATACATTTAAGATAATTACAACCCACAACGAATGCTGTAAATTGTAGGTAATGCTTTTAAATCTATAAATATTTCCTGGGGTTTTTTTGGCTTCCGTTTAGAAGCGAACACAAAGTGCAACGTTTTCTGCAAACACCTCCAAGACCAAGCGATATTTCATGTGTAGCACATGAAAAGTATGAACATTTAATTCTTATGGTTTTGCAGGTTCCTGGGGGCAGCAAATTCAGCTGTGCTTTCCTTTCCCTGCTCTCGGATGAGAAGGATGCATCCCTGTGGCTGCTTATAATGAGCACCAACTAAGAGAACAGAGCCTTTTGCAGTTGTTTTTTTATTTTCTTTAATGGCTTAGCAAAGACTCCCAAGCCCTTAACAAATTGGCTGAGCCAGTCCAATAATGTAGGAAACCAAAGGACTTCCAAGTTTGTCCCCAAGTTTATTTTAAAGTGATTATTTGAACGCAGAATGATCGGATTTTTGCTTTCTTGCTGACTGTACAAAGAGATGCAAGATTCCTCTATCTGCAAGACACAATAGCTAAATTTGTTTTCCTTTTTTTAAAATTTTTGTCCTCTTTTTCTTAACTCCTACAGCAAATTGAAACTGCTGCTTGGAGATAGTCAGGCTTTTCCACCCTCTCCTTTTCCTGCTCCCCACACTGCCATATTATACATCTAAGGAAGATTTTTATATATATATCTATATCTATATATCTATATCTATATATATATATATATATATCTCATTTATATGATTTTTAAAATCTGCTGCCCCGCATGATGTGGCAGAACCCATTGCAGATGAGGTCCTAAACCAAGTTTTCTGCCCCTTCCCTGGCTTCCTGACAGGAATCATGGAATAGTTTCAGTTGAAAAGCACTTTTAAAGATGATCCAGTCCAACCCCTCTGCAATGAGCAGGAAAACCTTCCACCAGCTGGCAGAAAATCCCACCACGGAGCTCATGGGATGCAGATAAAATAGGAGCACTTGGAAACGACCCTAATTTGGGGAACTTCTCTTCATAAGCTAAAACCACTTTCAATTAAAATGAAAAATATCAGTATTTCTGTGTGCTGCCTCTACAGCAGTGGCAGTGCCAGCCTCTGCCCATCAGGTTGTTTGGCAACATCTGCTGAAGGTCCTGTGAATCTCTAAATCTCCATAAAGAGCTGTTTAAATTCCCAGCTCCTTGCTCACTGTTGGTGTCCCAGGGTCCCCATCCTGAGTGAAAAATCCAAGCAAACAACGCTCAAGAAATCGGAAACCGAGAAGTTCATTATGCCAGACCAAAATCAGCAAAATGACACAGCTCTGGCTCCCCATTTCCTGCTTTCCATGCAGGAATACAAAGCTAATGACTGCTCCTGGAAAGGGAAAGCATGCTTACAACTTAGCTGCATCCTTCCTGTGAAGTATTCCTGATTTCCATTTTTTTAAAAATCAAAGGATAACCTCGCTAAAACATGTTCAAAATGTCATAACACTGAGGAGCAAATATTTCAGGAGCAAATCCAAAATAACTGGTTTGATGCTTGAAAGAAATCTGCACCTTGTCAGGCTGAGTTATGTTGTGAATTATTCAGTATCAATAAAAAGTCATGCATAAACCCTGAATTCAACCTTTACACCGTATTTTCATGATCAGGCACTGAGGTTACACTAAAATATATTTAGGTGCATTTGACCAGCTAAAAAGGGATTAGCAGGAAATTTTCAGCTTTATACTTAAAAAAAAAAAGGCAAAATAAATTCTTTCTTTTTAATTAAATCTAAGCAGTGCAAATAGGGCAGCCTTGGTTCTTACAGCAGCTCTCCAATTATCCTCTGAACTATACCGGTTAAAAATAGGTCAAAATCAATATTCCCTTTTCAGGACAAACCTTGCAACAAAAAAAAATCTTTGAAAGATTTTCAAAAACAAGCTCCGAGAACAAACACGAGTGAATTATGAAAAGGGGAACTGGTGCTGCCAAGGCTTTGAAAGAGCTGATGGGGAGCGAGATCTGGGATCCTCCGGCTCAGGATGTGGGCTGGGACAGGGATGGGTGCTGGAACACAAACCAGCCAGGGGGGGCATGGAAGCCTTTCGTGAATCTTCGCAGCAGGATGGATGCAAAGCAGCTTTGGTGTGTATTTATTGTCCCTCCCTGAGTGCCTGGTGACCTGTGAGGAGTCTGCTCCGCATCTGGGGATGGAGGGTTCCTTGGATTCACTGATCATAAAGGCAGGAAGAAAGGAAAATCCAACAGCATCTGGTTTCGACTGAATGAAAATGACTGCACCAGAGTGCAAACTGTTTTGTAGTAAGAACAAGCAATAAAAATAATAATAAAATACGTGTGCTTTTAGCCAGCCCTCATTTACTGCGGTGTATCCCAAACACACCACCTCTGTCAAGAGCTCTTTCCATAAATCTATCCAAGATCCCCAAATTTGCTCATCCAGGTACTGATGTGACTCCGTGGAGTGCAGGAGTTCCCACCCAGCCCAGCAGGACCAGCAGCAGGATCTCAGCTTGGAAGCAGGTCAGGAGCAGCAGAGGTTTTGAATCCCAGCCTGATGGAAGGGTGTGTTTGCTATCACATCCCGTTCCCTAAACTGGCCGGAAAGGCCGGACCCTGCCTGTCCTCTGACACCCTGAGGGGGTGGCCAGGAGGTTGACTGATTGCACCAAAACAGATTTGAGTTTTTGAAAGATCTGGAAATATAAAGATCTTTTTAGCAGTGGAAAAAAAACCTCAAAACAAAAAACTTGTTGAAGAGTCTGGTTTAAAAATGGGCTAAAAAAAGGGATCCTCCCCTATATTTCTTTTCCCTACTGTATTCACTGAATCATGGAATGATTTGGGTTGAAAAGGACCTTAAAGCCCATCCAGTGCCACCCCTGCCATGGGCAGGGACACCTCCCACTGTCCCAGGCTGCTCCAAGCCCCGTCCAACCCGGCCTTGGGCACTGCCAGGGATGTTGCCCCAAAAGGTTAAAGTAGAAATTCCCTGTGAGCTTCTGGGGGAGTGTCTGTGTGGCCTTATATTCAGAAAAGGCAACTGGATACCCCACAGCCTTAGAGATTTGAGAAGCTCGTGGCAGCTCCTGCTCCTGGCAGCCTTTACTGCCACCTCTGCACCGAGATGGGTCACTCTGTTAGAGGGACATTTAACACCTGAAAACTTCAAGCCCAGGATCAGACATTTTTCCCTGCCTCAAAACCAGCCCAGAAGCTGGCCCGGGAATGAAACAACCTGGACCTGGCTCTGAGTAAAGCCCCAGCCATCACCCAGCATTTACAACGCACGTATGAATCACAACTGCTCGCTGTGCTCTCCAACAGACGGGAGCAGAAAGCACCTCTTGGTTGGAATCCATTATGTGCTGCTTAAACAATGCTCGGTGCAAGGCTGTGCAAAGAAAACAAACATGCCCGGGCTGGAGAAAATTGTGACAAAACACAACTTAATGGTGCTGGCAGGCAGCGATTGCACTGGGGCTGGGTAGCCTCAGTTATGGAACAGAACTTGCTGCAGACGGTCCTCTGCAATTTGGGTAATTATAATGGCAGTGAGCAGCTGCTGATATTTGCCCGTTTTAAACGCATGTGGATTTCTTTGAGGACTGTGCCGTGCAAATTTAGTGGATCCCGTTTGGGTTGTTCATATCTGGAAAAGGAAAATCCCTCTTCTCTGTAAGGACGCTGTGACCTTCTTTCACCAGAGGTTTGATTACATCACATTCTCCCCGTGTGCTCAAAAAGCCAAGGTCAAGCTGATGCCTTCTCCAGCCACCCAGAAACAGAGACTAGACAGGAGTAAGGGAATAAAGGCAGGGATTTATTTGAAAGGCCTTCAAAGAAACACCCTGGGGGCCAGAGGACACTTCCAAAATGGACCCCAAGATGGACGGCAGGTCACGAGTTCTTCACATTTTCATAGGTTTGGTCCATTTGCATATCAGCATAAATTCACCAATTAAAACTTCAGCTTTCTTCAATTTCCCCATCTCTCTCGCAGCCCCGGCTCACACCTTTGGGCCTGGGACAGGCTGAGTGTCCTTGAACAGCGAGCTCAGAGCAGCTCTGTTGTGTCTGTCTGGCCTAAGAGAGCAGCTCACGAGCTACAGGAAATTAGAGTTACACACTGGGTGATACAGGATTTGAGAAAATATAAAAGTTAAAATTTAAGGCATCAAAGCATGGACCATGTCAAAGGCTTCATCAGCTCGTTACCCAGTGTAATTATATTTTCTGCACCTTACTCCCTTTGTCCCGCCATGCTTCCTGAGAGTATTCCCAGCTAACAGCTCTGCATTTTCCCACCCGCACATCCCGTGTTTTATGGCAGAGCTGGAGCTGAGCAGCCAACCTGACCCTCCTTGGAAACACCTCCCCTTCCACACATGTAATTATTGCAGCCATCACTTGTGGGGAACAAGGATGTGCTGTTCCCTACACTGTGGGGAAGGAGAATTATGATGATAATTACTCCTAAATTTCCAGTGATAAGAAATGGCCCATCCTGTCTGATAATGTCCCCCTCAGGGGGAGCTGCTGGGGAGGGCACAAGCAGATGAGCCCCAGGTGTCACACAGGGCTTGTGGCACAATCTGCTGGGGAGCAGCACGTCAGGGGAACTGGATTTCAAGGCTAATACAAAATAAAGTGCACTGTGAACTGTCAGAGCCATTATCTGAGCCACTCCTTGCACCTGCAGCAGTGCCAGGACAGAGGTTTCCCCCATCCCTGCAGAAGGGTTACAAAGCCATGGAAAACCAACCCCAAAATCCCACTGCTGAGGTTCAGCAAACTCACAAGGGGAGAAATAATGGGGAATGTTGCGGTGCATTATGTTATTTTTCCTTTGGTTTTATGGTTGTTATAAAGATGGTTTAACCCCCTCCCCCTCTCTCCCCCTCGGGTGGTGAATCCCAAGTCCCTAATCCTTCCCCGATTCCCTTTCAAGGTTATTCCCCTCCCTTGCCTCCCTATCCATCACCCGGGGTCCCTCCCCTTATTCCAGCACTTTCCCTATCCATCACCCAAACCCCTCCTTCAGCCCCTGTCCATCTCCCTGGAACCCTTCCCTTCCTTCCAGAGAGTTCTGTATTTCCCCATACCTCATTAGTTCTCCCCGATGTCAGTTATTATCAGTTACTCTCATTGGTTACATGTACGTATGTACCCTCCCCTGACTCCGCCTTATGTTACTCCCGATTGGTTGTACCCTTTCCCCGCCTTATGTATCCACCCCCCTTTATAAGTTGCTGTAAGCTTTGATTTGTGGTTCAGTTGCACCGGACCCTGTTCAGGGCAATAAAGGACTCTCTGGACTTATTGGTGTGGCTGGCCCCTCCTTCACCCCTTTATTCCGGAACACGTCCTGAGCACCACATATCTTGTCGCGTCCCGCTCGCGGAGCTAGCCGGGGGCAGTGTAAGATTTGTGAGTGGCCACGACAGGGGAATTCAGTAGGAACTGTGTCCACTGAGACCCAAACAGAGGTGGCCACCCATTTCCCTGGACTGAAAGTCAACTCAGAGCGCTTCAAGAAAGCCCATAAATTATCCTATCACTGGAAGGGGATTTCAGATGCTTTTTGTTTCCTGTCAGTACGAATCTGGCTGGGCTCAGTGAGTTCTATTGAATGCACATGTATCTCCTTCAAGCCACATTTCATGCTCTCCAAACATCTCTCTCTTAATTAAATCCTTTCATTTTCCTTGAAAAGCTCAGTTCTTAATTAGGAAAGAGTTCTGATTTTCCATTTTCATTAATTCATTCGATTTCAAGATTTTGAAGCCAAAGTAATTGCAACTAAGTGAAACTTACTGAAAGGCAAAAAGATACAATCAGTTTCAGACAATGAGAAAATGAAGATTTTTTTCTGAATGCAAGGGTTGGTCTAAATGTCCTGGCTAAACTGAGTTCTCGACAATGCTACAATCTCCAGAGAAGCAATGATAGATGTTTTGCTTCTCTGAATGAACTCAGAGGGTTGGCTAGATTAATGCTTGAATCACTTAATTTATTTGGCTTAATTTATATGCTGTTCTTCACTTTTCAGAGCCTCCCTCTCCCCCCCATCACACAGTTCCACTGCACCAGGCTTGTGCCAAGATCTCTGAGCTCAGGCTTCATTCTCCTCAACATCTTTCCCTATTATGTGGCTCAGATTAAATCTTCTGTGCTAATTTGTTATTGCAGTCGCAGATCTGCTTCTGGATTCCAGTTCCCTTCTGCATCCCAAACACTGGAATGCAGAGCAGGAGTGAGGAGTCGGGGTCTAATTTCCACTCTTTCAAACCACAATTTGTCTCTGGTGATCTCTTGAAGATGATGGATGAGTTATACAAAGGCAGATAAAATATTAATATTTTTTAAACTAATGAAAAGGGCGATTTCACCCCATTTTTGGGCCACTCAAGATAACTTGACAAACTTCCCAAAGCTGTACTTCCAAGGCACATGAATCATTTTTATATCCTGGAATGTGCCCTAAGAGAAAGAAGGATCCAAAGACTTCCTAGTAAAATAAATTACGCTGAAACCTGGGGGCAGCATCTCACATTTTTCTGCTTAATTAGAAAGAGAGTTTGCCCAGAGATACCCCACCTATACATTGATATTCTTGGAGAAAACAAATGACAAAGGAGTGTGGAAAGCACAGTAAATTTATCTCAGAAAGCTCATCCTAGAACAAAAACACATGTGGTGTTCTGACTGATACCCAGAGGTTTAAAGTATTAATGACCAGTATATTTCTTGCCACAAAGGCAAAGACAAAACACAGATAAAAATGCCATTGCCATTAATATCCACACAAAAAGACCTGTATACAAAAATATCTATTTGTGATAAAATGTATTTTAAGATATCTAAATTGGTTAGAGAGACCATTAGGCATCTAATTAGTCTTGGATATAATTTAAATATTTTCAATTGCTATCTGAGCTTATAGAAAACATGTTTCTTTACACATTGCCCATATGTTCAATACGAATGAGCTATAAAAAAAATATTTCTAGAACAACTTCTTCCATGACATATTAGATAAACCTGTGGCTCTCAAAAAATAACCCCTGGATCAAGGTTATATAAATTGATATTAAAGCTCAGCAAAGATGTGCTTTACACTAAATCAACGAAAAATAGCACAGCTTTCTCCATCGAAGGGCACGAGGTAAATAGAGGTAAAAGAGGAGGTAAAAGCAGATAATCAATTATTTCACTTGGTTTCAGGGTTAGTGCTGAAATTTTCAGCCCCTTAGAAAAAAACCAAAAATCAATAGAGCCCAGAATTTTGAGATAACAATGAAGGAACCACCTCAAAGGCATTTGCAACATGTGATAAAAGTATAAATCAAAGTCTGCTCTCACCTTCAGAGTGCAAATGAGCAGGAATATTCCTGACTCTGCTCTGAGCTGACTGCACAGGGGTGGGAAGGAGGGAAAAATCCTGCAGAAGGCTCAGGAAACATCTCCATTTCCTACCCTCAGCCCCCTGGGGCAGAGCAGCAGAACGGAACCATCAGGAACAGAACTCTGCAGATGCTGGAGTCAAATCATCACAGGGACTGTGGGGAAATGGACTTGGCAGGAGCTTGGGAATAATGGGAGAGAGCAGCAGTGGCTGCTGCAGCTGAGATGAGGAGCGAGTAGAGTTATAAGCTAAAAACTTTATTTTAGTTGTTCTTTATGGAACCAGATCTCCTTCCAAGACCTCTCTGTGTAAATCCGGGGCCACCAGAGCATCCCTCCCTAAAGAGGACTCTTTGTCCACCCTCCTGGGCAGCTCTCAGTTGCTAACAGACCCTTCAGTCCTGTACTTACAGGGTTTCCCCCTCTTTTCACTCCATTATTTGTGCAAGTCCTACTCTGTTTTTTCTTCCATCCCTGTCCTGGTTTGACAGGAAGGGAGTTTTTTAAGGAAGGTATAGTCAAACCAATCATGGGTCAGAAGTGAGTATTGACATCTGGTGTGGCCACTAAGGAGATTTGTCACCTCTGAGAACATGGGGAGATAAAGGAGAGAATCACAGAGGGACTTCCTTTTGTGTTCCGGCCAGTGAAGGGAGCAGATCTCCCCCGCCCAGCCTGGGCCTGGGCCTGGGCCTGGGTAGGGGAGGGGCAGCCATGCGGCCTGAAGCCATACGGCCTGAGGAGAGAGGTAGGCCGGAGCCCAGAGAGAGAGAGAGAGGTGGAAGGGAATGGACTGAGCCAGCTTGCAGGATGGAAGGGTGGAGAGACGAGGAGATGGTTCTCTACCTTCCCCCCCCTCCCCCCTCTCAGAGAGAGAGACTGTGCCGGCCGAGGAG